>JAAXCT010002746.1:0-58143 GCA_012490785.1 Eragrostis nindensis
GCATCAGTGAACAACCACCACGACGGCGACGAAGACGCCGCCGTGGCCGTGGCAGCTGCTTCTTCTTCGTCCCTCAGCTCGGTCGTCGTCGTCTTCATCTCGGCGGCTAGGTTTCTCCGCCTCTCCTCCTTCCTTCTCCATTTGTTTCCGGCCTCTGGTTGTCAGACGATCAAATGCGTGCGTGTTCAATGCGCTTTATTTTGCCTCCAGCAGCAGAAGGGCACTGCTGCAGATATGCAGTGACCAGAATGTGCCGAGTTATTTTGGACGTTGGTGTGTGCCTGGTGGACCGGGCAAGACTCAAGAGGAGGGCATGCACGAGAGGATGGTTGACAGGAATGCCCTTTCAGTTTTGAATGCTACAGTACTAATTGCCTTGCCCGTGATAGAGCCGTTGTGTTATTTTCGTTCCCATTTTACACAAGAAAGTTTCTGCATTCATTTGCAATGAAGTGAAGGATAATTTTTTTTTTCTCGAGAAATTGAAGTCAATGACCATCAAACTGCGCGCGTCATTGACCACATAATATCTGTGATTTAGGCCCCGTTTGGAATGGAGGAATCATTCTCCATTCCTGCGGGAATTGAACTGTTTCCTATAAAATTCCTGTAAAATTCTTGTGAAATTCCTGCGTTCCAAACGGAGCTTATTATACCAGAGCATGAAAGCATACTCCTATTTACAGAACGGAACAGCTGCTCCCCTCGTCATTGCACCCATCCGCTGCTTGCTCGAACCAATGTGCATGCCGAGAAAGGCCATCCGTGCATGACGAGGCGATCACACCTGCCCGGCCCCTGTACAACTATAACCACGCGAGATCAGATCAGACGCATGCAGAATTGAATTCCTCGCAGCCGGATGATGTTGCAGTGCAGGAGGGAGATGCAGACAAACGCTACAAGTGCACCGTCCTGGCCGTCAGCTCGTCGACCTGATCCGCGTCAAGGGAGCAGCTAGCACGCCTGGAATGGAACTGGATGGATCATCTCATCCACCGGATTAAACTCGGCCACCAACTCTCGTCCGAGAAATATTCAATGTCCGTCATCGATCTCCACCTGCTCCACAGAACACAACCATTGCTCGCCTCGACCAGCTACGCAGCTGCTGCTTCACCTGACACCACGAGCCCTACATGTTTGTCCTCTCTGCTTGCTCACGAATCCGCGCACAAAAGTTGGTTACTTCCAGCAGAACAAATCTCCATGTCATTAGCTCGACTGCTAACGACATCGAGATATGTACGACGAGCTAGTACTACTCCAGGTGCACAGACATGCCACCTTTACTGAACATCTGAGAAAATCACACACGGCAGCCAGCACCGGAAGGTCTGCAACACTTTTGCACTAAAATCTACTAGTGGCTAGATGCTCCTCATAATAAGCAATGTACAACACGTCTTGGAATCCGATCAACCCAATCCTAAAATACTTGCTAATCCAAACCCAATTGGGAAAATGTATGATGCAATCTACTCTCAGCCAGCAGCTGGGTTTGTTTCTTGCTCGTTCTTGAGCGATTCCACACTCGCTACCGTCCTGCTCACCAGCTCAAGATGAAGAGGAAGAAGATGACGCCGACGACGATGAAGAAGACGGCGTGGAGGAAGAAGGGACGGAATGAATGACACCGCCGCCACCACCGGGGCCTTGTCTCGGAGGACCCGGCTGGCCTCTTTGTCCCTTGCCCTTGCGCTTCGCCTGAGCCGCGTCAGCGGCGTGCACCTTCCCGATCCCGCCGCCGCCCTGCCTCGGGGCGCCGGGGCGGCCCTTGGGAGGGGAGTCCGTCCTCCTTCTCTCCGCCGCCCGCAGTGGCGCCGGAGCAGCCGGACAAACAGCTCCCTTGTCCTGCGCCCCTGCATCCTTGTCATCGCCGCCGCGCTCGGCCGGCTCGCCTTCGTTGGGGGCACAGCTGGGCGGCGGCGCCGGATACTGCTCCTGCGCGCGCTCGCAGCTGGGGCTGGACGAAGCGCAATGGCGGCGGAGCAGCTGAAGGCTCAAGCAGAGGCGGCGCGCCGGCGCAGGCAGGGGCAGCCGGGCCGACGGCGCGACGACGCGCAGCGGTAGAAGCTGCCGCGCGAGGGGCAGGAGGAAGGGCGCCCGCGACATGGAGGACACGGCCATGGCGGCTGCCACGGTGAGACGGCGGCGCGCGTTGCAGTGGAGCTGAGCTGAGATGGAGGAGCTCTTCGCTTCGGATTTTGCTGCCTGTGTGTGTCTGGCCGGGTGGCGCGGCGCGGGTGACCAAGCAACGAGCGCTGCGCAGTTGCAGCGCGAATATTTATGGGCCGTCGGGTGGACCCGGATGGGTAGGTTTGTTGAGCCCATTGATGACGGAGAATCAGATAGGTTTTCAGAAGATACATTCGAAGTTATTAGTACCTGTGTGTATATCAGCTGGAAATTAGTACCTGTTGGAAGTGTCAATGTTTGATCAGGTCGTGCGCTTAGACTTTAACACACTCGCAGCTTCTTTCAACGGAAAACCAAACTACCTTTCGTCCAGAACTTGTTTACATGGTAATCCAGCTGATACCTTTCAAACACCGTGTGTTCATGGAGTCCGTTTATAGATGTATACCAATGGCTTTAGATTGGCCACCTGAGAAAATTGTGCTCAAGAGTGGCATCGGTTTTCAGTTTAGCTTGTGTGTTGATGCATTGAGGTGATTCCGCTCTAGTACAGAACTAATCAACAAACCGGTGAAAACTACCAGTACGCGAGACGTGCACGAGTGGTTGCCGAACATTATGATTCGGCCTATTGGCTTCCCTTCCAGGCAAAATTCAGACGATTTCCAATGTGTAACCGTGCTATATTTACCACAAAAAACTTACGAACCGCCACATATAGTACTATTTGCATAGCAGTCTAATACAATCTATCGGTTCTTTGTATGTTGCGTGACTCGACTTTCTCGTCTTCAGTCGATTTTTCTTGTGCCTAGTTTAACTCTGTACATAACTTTGGTCAAGATTGAATAAGCACAGCAGCAAGCGCAGGTGCGGCATGGATGATTCCACCTTGGCCGCCGGTGCCTTCCCTCGGCGGACCGGGCGGCGTCGGCGCTCGCATTCCACGCGCCGCTGACGCCGCCGGTGCAGCGTGATGAACTTTCCCGCCGCCGCCTTGCCTCGGCTGGCCGGGGCGCCCGGCCTGGGAAGGCGCGCCTCGCAGATGACCGGCCGCCGCCACGTCCACCTCACCGAGCGCAACAGCGATGTCGTCGTCGTGCCCTGCTTCCTTTTCTTCTCCCTCGTCGTAGTAGCGACCAGCGATGGCGCCGTCAACAGGTTGTGCCACCTGCTGCGAGAGCTGCAGCAGGAGCGAGGAGGACGACGAAGCCATGGCCATGCAGTGGCTTGGTACGCTCGCGGCTCAAGCTGCCTGCCAGTGACTCTAGCTTGGTCTATCTCGATCACTTCCAAAGTTTCTGATCTGGCGCCGCTCCCTTTCTTGCAGCACCCTTTCGCTGATCAACCGATGGATGCGTACGTCTAGCTGCTGGATGTGTGCAGCTGGTGACCGTGGCCAAGTTATTTATCGATGGGGAGGCGGGGAGCAGAGGGCGGAGGAGGATGGGCAGGTTCCTTGACTTTGACTGCTACTCACGTGTGGTGTGACCCAGAGAAGTGATGACTGGGTATTGCTTTGACCCGGTCGACCAAAATGTTGCGCGCGAGGTGCGACCGAGAGAGGTCTGAGACATCGTCGTGCTGCACCGCGTAATGGTACGGCGCCACCGTGGTATGTCTTGCAACTTTGGATCACGGGATGCCACGTCCACAACCAGGCATTAGGCGCAAACATCTTTTATTTTGAAAACTTAAATAGTCCCAATGATTTATTTCTAGATTAAAGGCAGGTAGCTCTGCTTGTCATATACTTTCTCCGTTCTTAAATATAAGACTTTTTTAATATTCCAATACATAAACAGTCTTTGAGTAAAAAAATAATAATACTATACTTTTTATTTTTATCTCAACTCATCATTTACTAACTTGTCTTATTCTCAAAACATCCTATACTTAGAAACAAATTTTGAAGTCTAAAACGCCTTATATTAAGAGAGAGAGGGTATCAGCGAAAGATGAAAAATATAGAGCAATCTACAAATTTACGATAAATATTAAATTTCTATATGATATTGTTAAATGTTCCATCAACTAGTTTCCACTTGGCTACAAATGTAACGGCTATATGCTCCTATGATTACAGGTGACTGACTGCATGCATCCCAAGGGAGGCACGCGAACATAAGAATATTATTGATGTCATAAGTAGAAAGTGATACACAAGAAAAAGGAGGGTACAATTTATACCTTACAAGCTAAAATTTGAAAGCACATACCGCGCACAATACAACTTATTAATAGCCTATCAAACAACTCTCTTTGGCGGATTTTAAATGCATGTCCAATACAAAAAAAAAAGTCCTCCCATGTCACATATGTAAGAAAACGTACTAATAAACACACACGCTCTTGTCCTTAGCATGCGCGAAACTATCATGAGCAATGTTGAAATCGTGATAATATTAAATGTGAAAGATAATGTTGATATTCTATATTTTAAAGTTTATGGTACTAAAAACATCTTGAGTTGTCCACTTTTTCTATATATGAATACTGGCGGAGTCACAAGTCAGGATATGGGGCTTTGACCCCCCCCCCCCCCCCCCTTTCGGCACAAAATAATTTTAAGACACAAATGTAATTCACAATCATTGGCTATTTTGAGCATCAATCATTAAAACTAGATGAGGTTAATCGGCTAGGAAAATCATCTGATGGAAGGAGACGGAGAGAGGACCAACAAAAAAGGTTATATACTATCATTGTTGCTGTTTCAGTGGTCCCTTGTGATTAAATCATTGACCAATCTAACATTCGTAAGCGTAATGATGACAACACGATGACGGCGTCTGTAATTTTGTCCCAATCTTTCACGGTACGAGCTAGAAAAATAAACTCGTAGGCAGTTGATGTCTATCAATCGAACCAAAATAGTAGCAGCAAGTTGCAATATCAGGATAATACGAAGATTGGCTTACACAAGATGCAATCCAACACAGAAAAGCTCTTCCACCCGTGCACGGCACGATACACGATGAGAAGAGGAGGAAAACCAGCAGGATTCCAAGCCGCACACAGAAAACGGATTTCTGAACACGAACCCAAGCACAATCTCATAGATCGGCAATCAATTTGATAACCCAGATGGCGGCGCCATCCCGTTCTGGAGGTGAAACCCTCGATACAAAACACCGTAATAATCTTAAACCTGGTCCGACTCAACCCAAAACATTAAAATAGTCCTACGCGAAACAAGGGTTCGCGCAGGCAGCCTGACTTCCAAAAAGACAAGCTAATTACTGGGCCCTGCTGATGCTAATGCAGATTAAATATTAAAATATACAGCTGCTTGCCAAATACCAGAAAATATGATTAGCACTCTTTCGAAGTTGCATTCAGAATCAACCTGGCATATCCTCCTTGAGCTCAATCTTCACTGTACCAATATAAATATATTTCTTTTGTTTCTTAAGGCTATCTCCAACGGTGCTCAGCACCCAAACCCATTCTAGGTGCCCATTTTTTTCAACATACGACCCCAAAAAAGTTGCATCTCCAACGATAACACCCAAATTACCTTCCCTTCTCCTTCCTTGGCTCTTCGGCGACGAGCTCCGCCGCGCGGCGCAGATAGCAGAGCGCCGGCATCCGGATCCGGCGGCCCCGGCTGTCGACCTTGCTGTGGCGGTCCTTCGCCGGCCCCGCGGCGGTGTGCGAGGCGGCGCACTAGGCGGCACGGCGAGCCAAGGCGGGGCTCGGGCGGGGGCGACGCGCGCGGGGGCGGAGGAAGGCCAGGAGGCGGGGGCGGCGACGCGAGGAGCCGGAGCGGCGGTGCGTCGCGGGGAAGGGGCCCGGAAGCGGAGCCGCGCCCGCCCCGAGCCGCTCTGCCGCCCCCCACCCCGCGCTGCCCAGATCCACCCGCGCCTCGGCCTGTTACTGCTCCGCCTCCTGCTGCTCCGCGCCGAGCACGGCGTCCTGCTGCTCCGCGCCGAGCACGGCGGAGGAGGTGGAGGGGAGACGTGCCGAGGCGGCGGAGGAGAGGGGAGGGAAGGCGTGCCGAGGCAGTGGAGGAGAGGGAGGCGGCGGAGGAGAAAAAACGATTCGATGCCGTGGAGGAATGGGTGCGGGGGGGTCGGTGATGGATATGTGCGTCGCCAGCCTGCCGGCTCCGAAAATGCGTCGATGGAATGGGTAGTCCGTTGGAGACACGTTTTCTCAGTTTTGTGACCCATTTCCTATGTAACTCCCAAAATGGGACATCCGTTGGAGACAGTCTAAATAAATTTGCTCCAATGAATGTTTTCTGGCGACATGGATATAGAATACCGTCAGGTACATTCACCATTTTAGTAATGTATCCCTTCACTGGAATAGGAATAACTCCAATTTGAATAACGGAGCTTTTCAAACTGTTACTAACTTCGATTTTTGAATCATTGCAATAATTTCCAAATACACTAGCTAAATTAGCTTGAGGAGTCTTGGGCTCATCACGTAAGCACGTAGACCGCATTTCATCAACAACCACCTGCAAAATCCCAATTTGGCGCCTCACGATCCCGTCGGACACGAGTTGAAACATCGATAATTTCCTTTCACATTTGGGCTCTTGTGACGACATTTTTGTGATTTTGCTTTCTAGCTTGCCTGAGATCCTGACTCTATGCGCTAGCGTTCACGCCTTGTTAACTTTGGACGAGTCAATGGTGCAGAGACGCAGCCACACACCTACATAGTATGTTGTGGAAATGATAAAGAAATTGATCTTAATGATTTGAATTTAATGCATATCATACTGATTGTGACATTAATTGATTATGTTAGCCATGAATTATTGAGATCATATTGTGTGCTTATGTAAGATAGCAGAGGACTAAGGGCCTGTTTGCTTTCCGGCCACACTTGGCCGCACCGAATGTTAGACAGCCACATTGAAAAAGACATTGCTTGGTTGCTTGCTGTGGGTTGTGGCCGCCACACTTTTTGTGTGCTTATTCGGTGGCGAATTGTGGCGCCAATCCTGCTCGCCACAAAGTGTGGCGCGACGACTATGGCGGTGGCAGCTTGTGGTTGCACACCAAACAACCTATAAAAGGAGATGTCGAAGAGAGCTTTTGAAGATTTATGGATAAGCTTGACTTGCTCAACATAGACGTAATACGAGTACAATGTTATACCCGCAACGCTCACCAACTTTTTTCGGTCTCTCTTAAGAATGAAATTCGATTCATAGCTGTATTAGTCACATAACTAGTACAAGTAGGTAGCCAGCGCACCGCTTCTGTTTTAATCTGATCCAATATCATTATTACAGAAAAAGAGAATGAGCTGCGCGCAATGAGTAACCTAATCCGCTTTCTCGACTTCATTCAGATTTATCTCTATGCAATAGCGCCATTGGCTAGCAAGGAGCCAAGAGAATCAAGATTTGCGACCGGCACATCAGCTCGGATGGATGATATTGCACGGTTACACCGCAGGCAGCCATCGGTGGCGGGGTTCATCCCTTCTTCGCCACGCGCCCATGCCCCTTATGTCGACACGGCGTTTAATTGTGCTGCCCGCCGCCGCCTGGCCTTGGCGTGCTGGGGCGCCCCTTGGGAGAAGGGCCTCCCCTCGCCACCAGCTGCAGCTGGTGGCTAGCCGCGGCCGCAGCGTTCTCATCGTCGCGCGCTGCTGCTCCTTGTTCTTGGTAGCTGCTGGCCGCCGCGACGGCGGCGGGCCTCGGTGGGGGCCGCAGCTGGCAGCCGGCGGCGGCGGAGGGGGAAGAGAGGTTGAGCGCGTCCACCAGCCGGAAGCGGGACGACAAGAACCGCAGCAGCTGCCGTGGGAGGGAGGTCGGAGCTGATGACGGAGACGCCATGGCCATGCGCGCCTCGCTTCCTTGCTCGGATCGGATTAAGTTAGCTAGATATATATATGAATCCTCAAGCTTTGGCTCCGTACGTGATCAATTGATGAACACCGCTTCAGTTAATTGCTTCACTTTGTGCTGGGGAATGGCTCTGATGGATCCAAGGATGATGAAGCCGAGCGCTATTTATAAGTTTCTCCTACAGCCGATGGATGGGGTAGCAGGTAAAGTAGGACCGAGCAAGTGGTAGCGGAAGCGGACAAATGTTGGGCGCATGGTGCTTGACTTTGACCAGTCGCTCACGTGTGCTCACACACAGAGAGAGAGAGGTTGAACTCTAAAAAGAGAGAGAGAGAGGACACTTGAAATGATTGAATACGAGGTCAAAGCCGAGATTACGCGTCTGTGTTGCCAAGTGTACGGGCCGCCGTTAGATCCTGACATGCGTCTCAGTCGTAAGTTGATATCGTCCGTCACGCTTGACACCGTGTGCGTTGACTGTTGATCCAGTCATCAAGGGGTGCTTGCCCTGCTCTTTTTGCATGCCATGTGGTCCATGTCCAAGTGTCAATCAACACGCTCATGGTTCATGTACCTTTCGTTCGTACGATCCAGCCGAAATTTTAGACGCCTGGTCGTTTTGTCGACGCAGCTATGCTTTTTGTTTCTTCTTGGAGTAAAAATCTCAACCCAGCTTCCGTACGTAGTATACTATTGTGTACTCTGTCATATGAAAATTTCGCTGTCCTATGAATACAAGCATTTTAAAATTTGCTGAAAGTCAAATAATCACAACTTTGACTAGCGATAAAGTAAAATATTTTAAATATGAAGAGTTGCGTATTAGAATGGATAGTTTCACAATGGATCTAACAACATCAGTTATATATAGTGCAGTGCTATACCTTTTTTGTTACATTAATGGTCAAAGTTAAAAAAAAAAACTTGATTTCGATCAAACTTAGAAATGCTTATATTCTGAGATTAGGAGAGTATTTATTGGTGCCAAGTTCAAGTTCCAACTATTGTTAGCTTCGTTAGTTTTGCAAGTCAAGATGGAATAAGCACAGCAGCAGCAGGCTCGCCTCTCCGCTCCGCCGCCACGTTCACTTCACGGAGCACATGAGCGATGTCGTCCCAGTCGCCGTAACGACCAGTGATGTTGTTGACGGGTTCAGCCGGGCTGCGAGAGCTGGGGCAGGAGTGAGAACGACGAAGCCATGGCCGTGCAGTGCCTCGGTACGAGGGGTCAATCTGCCGGCCGGTGACTCTAGCTTGATCTGTCTCACTTTCAGTTTCTGATATACTATCGCCCTTGGTAGCCGCTTTGCGCGACCACACGCACGTGTGTGCGGTGGATGTCTGGGTGGCGACTCTACCGTTGTCACTTGTCAGACAGCTCACAAGCAAAGAACGACTCCATCCGATCAGGAGCGCCAGGATGGGGCAAGACAGATATGGGTTGGAGAATCCAACCATTCATCCATGCCCTCTCTCAACCAAAACACAAAGCAAAGTTTATAGTAGAAGGTAGAATACTTTTCGTGAGTGGCACCAGTTTTCAGTTAGTGTGTGCTGAAGTAGAGAGGATGATTCAGGTTTTGTAGAATAAATCAACAAACCGAGAGCTCCCCGGCCTGACATATGAGACGTGCATGAGTTGTTGCTGATCGAACATTTGGTTCGGCTCTCTTGGCTTCACTTCCAAGACAAAAATATCCAGACAATTTCGAATTTGTAATTGCGACACTGTAAATATTTACACCAAAAATGTTACAAGCTGCTACATAGTACTATCTGCTAGTGGTAGTTTCATCTAATTTATCGGTTCTTCATGTGTGACTTTCTCGACTTTGTTGGATTTTTCTTGTGCCTATAAGGTAAACCTCCATCTCTGGGCTCAAGATTGAACAAGCACAGCAGCAAGCGCAGGAGCGGCATGGATGGCTCCACCATGGCCGCCGGTGCCTTCCCTCGGCGTACCAGGCGGCGTCAGGGCTCGGCGTCCTCGCGTCGCCGACGCCGGCGCGGCGTGATGAACTTTCCCGCCGCTGCCTTCTCTCGACGTACCTGGCGGCGTCAGGGCTCGCAGTCCTCTCGTCGCCGGCGCCGGCGCGGCACGATGAACTTTCCCGCCGCTGCCTTCCCTCGGCGTACCTGGCGGCGTCAGGGCTCGCAGCCCTCGCGTCGCCGACGCCGGCGCGGCGTGATGAACTTTCCCGCCGCTGCCTTCCCTCCGTGGACCGGGCGGCGTCGGCGCTCGCTGTCCTCTGCTCCCCGACGCCAGCGCGGCGTGGATTCTCCCGCCGCTGCCTTGCCTCGGCTCGCCGGGGCGCCCGACCTGGGGAGGCGCGCTTCTCATCTCCGCCCGCAGCTGGCCCGCCTCCGCCACGTCCACCTCGCCGAGCGCATCGGCAATGTCGTCGTATCGGCCAGTGATGTCGTTGACGGGTTCAGCCGGCCGCGAGAGCTGGAGCAGGAGTGACGACGACGAAGCCATGGCCATGCAGTAGTGCCTCGGTACGTACGCGGCTCAAGCTGCAAGTGACTCGAGCTTGATCTGTCTCACTTTCAGTTTCTGTATCTGTCGCTGATCGATGGATGGCTGCGTGCGTATGTATGTGTAGCCACTGGTTTGGTCTTGATGTCTGCGGCTGCTGGTGACCATAATGGGGCGCTATTTATACACATCGACCCATCACTCGATCAAAAGCGGACTGAGTACGAAGGGCATGCTGTTTTACTTTGACTTCTCTTCACGTGTGTGTGTTCAGATTTCAGAGTCACGCGAGGAATGACGACCGGGTATTGGTGCTGTTGGTTTGACCTGGTCGACGAAACTGATATACGCGCCCGTCTCGGTCGCGCCGTCGGCCCGCCTGGTGCTGCACTGCGTACCGGTACGTCCTGCTACTTTGGATTCATGTCAGGCCACGTCGATGGGATACTCAGCCGTCGCGCGTATGAGCGTGCCGTGCTGAGTGAGACTGGGAAAAAAAAAACACAAGATGCTGCATGTGGTGGCTTAATAAAGCCACGAAACTTTATTGTTACATCTATAGACACGTCGTCGTGTTCTCATCAGGTACATATCGAGTACATTGCATTTGTCGAGAACCGTGCAATATACATACATACCTTTTTGATTTAAAAGATGAAATACTCCTTAATTCTTTTTAGCGTTTTATTAGATTAAAGGCAAGGCAATCGTGTCGTATCATGCGTGAAAGATTACAATTATAGAACTAGTTGGAAACATACAACAAATATTACTTTCTGCGTTGTGTACTGTTAGATGATTAAAAAGTTACCACTTGTCAAGAAATGTAACGGCCATACGCTCCTATGATTGGAGGTGACCACGCCCTATGTGAGGCACAAGACATGAACACATAAGCTTATTGATATCGCAGGTAAGGAAGTGAGACAAATTTATTTGGCAACACAAAAGATGCACAATTCAACTCAACAACAAATAGAATAGCCCACCTTTGGTGATCTTTAAATGCATATACAATAAAAAAATACACAATTGTCACCTATGTAATATAAAGTACAAATACACAACACCTTCTTGTCATTACCATGCACAAAACCTATTTGAATAATGGTGAAATTATGATAATATAAAATGATGATGTTGATCCCTTGTATTGTAGATTTTATGGTACTAATATCGTTGTGAATTTTGCAATTTCCATATTTAATCTGTGGTCATCAAAAGCGAAGCATGTATCAGAGATCATGTATGAAGTGAAACGGTCAATGTTTACAAGGTTGTTGTGCAACCGAAGTTAATGAAGTGGTCAAAAAATAGAACCGACAGCTTTATCATTCATTACATCAAGAAATGAAGATGATTTTACCCTTAATTTGAAATAAACTTTAGTTAGTTTCATAAAATTGTGCGAATATGAGTAATGAAATGAAAGTATGAAAATAATGCTCATTTTTTTAAAAAAAACCAAGATATATAATTTCGAAATAAACATAAACCAATTAATTAATACTCACATTCACATAATTTTTTTGAAAATAATCAAAGAACATTTCAAATCAGGAGTAAAATCGTCTTTCTACCCTCCATTTAACATCGTTTAGTTCTATGACTAACGGAATGACCTTGGAAGGAACCAAAAAATAGTTTTGGTCCTCATAAAGAAGTTCAAATCCGGAGGGACCAAGGAAGGCAGCTGCATTTTTTATGAGTCCAAGGAAGAAATTTTCTCTATACAAAATTAGAGTTTAAGCGATGGTGATTCGAGAATTT
Organism: Eragrostis nindensis; assembly: GCA_012490785.1. Lineage (NCBI taxonomy): Eukaryota > Viridiplantae > Streptophyta > Magnoliopsida > Poales > Poaceae > Eragrostis > Eragrostis nindensis. The sequence goes on from JAAXCT010002746.1 coordinate 12,207, forward strand.
TGCCTGCCATGAAGGCTCTGCATAACGGTTCATCTTGTTTTGACACAAGAACACATGCAACCATGGACGGAGAAATAAGATTGCGTGTATGTATAGGTTGGAGAATCCACACCCTCCGCACGGATTGAAGCAAAGGTAATAGCTGTAGACTTGCCTGGCCGTTTGTAGAAATGTATCAGCGGCTTTGGATTAGCCACACGAGAAATAAACATTGTTCATGAGTGGCATCAGTTTCAGTAGTACTATTTGCATAGTAGTCTATTCCAACCTATCGCTTCTTCGTATGTTGCGTGACGTGACTTTCTCCTCTTCAGTCGTTTTTTGCTTCACTTCCAAGACAAATCCAGACAATTTCGAATGCGAAAATGCGATACTGTGTATATATTTACACCAAAAATGTTACCAGCTGCATGCGACATAGTACTATCTGCTTGTAGTAGGTGAATCTAATTTATCGGTTCTATAGCTTCATGTGTGACTTTCTCGACTTTGTTGGATTTTTCTTGTGCCTAGTTAGCTCCATATCTGTGCTCAAGATTGAACAAGCACAGCAGCAAGCGCAGGAGCAGTATGGATGACTCCACCATGGCCACCGGGGCCTTCCCTCGGCGTACCAGGCGGCGTCAGGGCTCGCAGTCCTCGCGTCGCCGACGCCGGTGCGGCGTGATGAACTTTCCCGCCGCTGCCTTCCCTCGGCGTGCCTGGCGGCGTCAGGGCTCGCAGTCCTCGCGTCACCGACGCCGGCGCGGCGTGATGAACTTTCCCGCCGCTGCCTTCCCTCGGCGTGCCTGGCGGCGTCAGGGCTCGCAGTCCTCGCGTCACCGACGCCGGCGCGGCGTGATGAACTTTCCCGCCGCTGCCTTCCCTCGGCGGACCAGGCGGCGTCAGCGCTCGCTGTCCTCTGCTCCCCGACGCCGGTGCGGCGTGGATTCTCCCGCCGCTGCCTTGCCTCGGCTCGCCGGGGCGCCGGACCTGGGGAGGCGCGCTTCTCATCTCCGCCCGCAGCTGGCCCGCCTCCGCCACGTCCACCTCGCCGAGCGCATCGGCAATGTCGTCGTATCGGCCAGCGATGTCGTTAACGGGTTCAGCCGGCTGCGAGAGCTGGAGCAGGAGTGACGACGACGAAGCCATGGCCGTGGAGTACGTAGTGCCTCGTACGCGCGCGGTTCAAGCTGCCAGTGACTCTAGCTTGATCTGTCTCACTTTCAGTTTCTGATGTGTCGCTGGTCGATGGATGGCTGCGTGCGTATGTATGTCTAGCCACTGGTTTGGTCTGGATGTCTGCAGCTGGTGACCATGCGGCTCTAGCTATTTATAACACATCGATCCATCACTCGATCAAAAGCGGACTGAGTACGAAGGGCATGCTGTTTGACTTTGACTTCTCTTCACGTGTGTGTGTTCAGATTTCAGAGTCGCACGAGGAATGACGACCGGGTATTGGTGCTGTTGGTTTGACCTGGTCGACGAAACTGATATACGCGCCCGTCTCGGTCGCGCCGTCGGCCCGCCTGGTGCTGCACTGCGTACCGGTACGTCCTGCTCCTTTGGATTCATGTCAGGCCACGTCGATGGCATACTCAACCGTCGCGCGTATGTGTGTGCCGTGCTGAGTGAGACTGGGAAAAAAAACACAAACTGCTGCATGTGGTGGCTTAATAACGCCACTAACCTATATGGTACATATCGAGTCCATTACACGTGTTGAGAACCGTGCAATATACACACATACCTTATCGATTTGAAAAATGAAATACTCCTAAATTCTTTTTAGCGTTTTATTATGTTAAAGGCAAGGTAACCTTGTCGTTATCATGCATGCATGAAACATAAAAATTATAGAGCTAGTTCGAAATATACAACAAATATTACTTTCTGCATTGTATACTGTTAGATGATTAAAAAGTAACCACTTGGCAAGAAATGTAATGGCCTTATGCTCCTATGATTAGTGGTAACCACGCCCTATGAGACATGAACACAGAAGCTTATTGATATCACAAGTAAAAAAGTGAGAAAAATAAAAAGGTGTGTACATCCATTTCATCGTTATAGGTACCTTTACAAGTTGAAATTTATTTGGCAAGACAAAAGACACACAATTCAACCCAACAACAAATAAAATAACCAACCTTTGGCTATCTTTAAATGCATATAAATTAAAAAATAAAGCACTCCCATGTCACCTATGTAATAAAAAATTACAAATAAACAACACCTTCTTGTCATATTACCATGCACAAAAACTATTTGAATAATGCTGAAATTATGATAATATCAAATGTGAAGGACGATACTGATCCTTTGTATTGTAGATTTTATGGTACTAATATCATTGTGAATTGTGCATTTTCTATTTTTAGTCTCAAATCATTTTACACGTATATTTTGAGTGCCAAATCAAAATCGAAGCATGTATTAGAAATAATAGTATGAAAAAGAGGAAAAATCAATGCTTACAACATTGTTAGTGCAAGCAAAGTTCATGAAGTGGTAAAAATTAAAATCGTTCATTGCATGTCAGCACAAGGATCCTTTCATGCAAGACATGCAATATATAGCACACTTATCCGTAGACATATATGATTGCAACGTCGGACACAATGAAAATATGTAAAAGAACATGATAAAGATACAAGGAGAAATAGTACATATCTCTGAAAATTGGATAATCACTTTAATATAATAACCTAGCTAATCTTTAAATCTTATCATATTTTTTCATTGTTTTCATTATGTGTAGCATTTGGATATGATCATAATAGGAAACTATCAAGTAATACCTAACTCATATGTGAGCATTAACTAAAAATATTAACATGATTAAACTGGCTGCGGCCAATCCATGGTCAGCCCTTTGTTATCGAACTTAAAATAATTGTATATATGCGGGTTATATAGAAGCCAATGGAAAAACTTTCTTGTCTGCATCACCTGCATGACTGTTCGATGGCCTTCCTCTTTATTTTTTTTCTTGATCCTCCTCTTCATGCGTTTCTTGGTCTTGCCATCGCTTTTGCCAACGCCTGAACAATAACAAATTATCGGAGGCGTCACAGGAATTCAGCGACATGAGGATGTAAGGAAGAAGCTAGAACAGAGCACGAGCAGATCCAACGACATGAGATCCAGCAAGGTATCGCAGCAGGAACGGATGCCGCATCCTTGTCGCCGCCTGTCGCGGTTGCCCAGGTTTCAAAATTCCTGTGTTGATTCGAAGTTTGCCGAGCGTCTGGCCGCAGCAGGGACATCACGTAACATCGCCCGGCTCCCGTCTGCGACATGCCCTAGAACTGCTTAATTCCATGACTCAGATCGATATAACATGATTAGGCAATGAAAGGAGAGAAAATAATAGATTTCAGATCTATTTGAGGAAGTCGGAAATTGATGAGAAGAATAGGGTGGAAGAAGGATTAATCGTGAAAGCATGGGAGATATCTGAAACTGGCAGCCATCGTATGGAACAATTAGGCCTGTGTGAGAGATCCGGACAACATCCCCCATAGAACGTGGAGCTAATATTAATCGTTGATCTCAAAATTTAAGGTCAGATGTTTTGCTTTTTTTTTTAGTAATTTCTAGGATTTTGTTCGGCCTCGAAAGGAGCTCCAATTAGTAAATATAAGATAAGCATTTTTGGATTTGTTGAAAGTCAAATAATCGCAACTTTGACTAACGATATTAAAGTAAAATATTTTAAATATGAAGAGTTGTGTATTAGAATGGATAGTTTCACGACGAGTCTAACAACATCAGTTATATATAGTGCAATGCTACACTTTTTTTTGTTACATTAATGGTAAAGTTTAAAAAAACTTGACTTTACTCAACCTCAGAAATGCTTTTATATTCTGAGACTGAGAGAGTACTAGTATTTATTGGTGCCAAGTTCAAGTTCCAACGATTGTTAGCTGCGTTAGTTTTGCAAGGCAAGATTGAATAAGCATGCATAGTAGCAGCTCGCCTCTCTGCTCCGCCGCCACGTTCACTTCACGGAGCACATGAGCGTTGTTGTCGCTGTTGCCGTAACGACCAGCGATGTTGTTGACGGGTTCAGCCGGCTGCGAGAGCTGGGGCAGGAGTGACCGAGTGAGGACGACGAAGCCATGGCCGGGCAGTGCTTCGGTACGCGGGTCAATCTGACAGTGACTCTAGCTTGATCTGTCTCACTTTCTCTTGGTAGCCGCATTCGTTGGTAGCCGCTTTGCGCAACCCCACGTGTGTGCGGTGGATGGCTCACAAACAAAGAACATCTCCATCCGAGCAGGAGCGCCAGGATGGGGCAGGACAGATATGGGTTGGAGAATCCAACCATTCATCCGCGCCCTCTCTCCACGAAAACACAAAGCAAAGTTTATAGTAGAAGGTAGAATACTTTTCGTGAGTGGCACCAGTTTTCAGTTAGTGTGTATTGAAGTAGAGAGAGTGATTCAGGTTTTGTAGAATAAATCAACAAACCGAGAGCTCCCCGGCCTGACTTATGAGACGTGCATGGGCTGTTGCTGAACATTTGGTTCGGCTTTCTTGGCTTTTTATACTTCCAAGCAAATTCCAGGGAATTTCGAATGCATAAATGCGATACTGTATATATTTACATAAAAAACGTGACCACCTACTACATAGTACTATCTGCTAGTGGTAGTAGAATCTAATTTATCGGTTCTTCATGTGTGACTTTCTCGTCTTCATTGGTTTTTTCTTGTGCCTAGTAACCTCCATATCTGTGTTCAAGATTGAACAAGCACAGCAGCAAGCGCAGGAGCAGCATGGATGACTCCACCATGGCCACCGGGGCCTTCCCTCGGCGTACCAGGCGGCGTCAGGGCTCGCAGTCCTCGCGTCGCCGACGCCGGTGCGGCGTGATGAACTTTCCCGCCGCTGCCTTCCCTCGGCGTGCCTGGCGGCGTCAGGGCCCGCAGTCCTCGCGTCACCGACGCCAGCGCGGCGTGATGAACTTTCCCGCCGCTGCCTTCCCTCGGCAGACCAGGCGGTGTCAGCGCTTGCTGTCCTCTGCTCCTCGACGCCGGTGCGTGCCTTGCCTCGGCTCGCCGGGGCTCCCGGCCTGGGGAGGCGCGCCTCTCATCTCCGCCCGCAGCTGGCCGGCCGCCGCCACGTCCACCTCACCGAGCGCATCAGCGATGTCGTCGCCGTCGTCGTAACGACCAGCGATGTCGTTGACGGGTTCAGCCGGCCGCGAGAGCTGGAGCAGGAGTGAGGACGACGAAGCCATGGCCGTGCAGTTTTGCCTCGGTATCCGGCTCAAGCTAGCTGCCTGTGATCTAGCTAGCTTGATCTGTCTCACTTTCAGTTTCTAATCTGTCGCTGGTCGATGGATGGCTGCGTGCGCTAGCCACTGGTTTGGTCTGGATGTCTGCGGCTGGTGACCATGGGGCGCTATTTATAACACATGGATCCATCATCACTCGATAAAAAGCGGACTGAGTACGAAGGGCATGTTGTTTGACTTTGACTTCTACTCACACGAGGAATGACGACCGGGTATTGGTGCTGTTGGTTTGACCTGGTCGACGAAATACGCGCCCGTCTCACTCGCGCCGTCGTAGTGGTGCTGCGCCGCAGACTGGTCCGGCGCGACGTACCGTATGGGTACGTCCTGCACTCCTGCTCCTTTGGGTTCACGCGCGCGAGACCACGTTGATGGGATACTCAGCAGCCACGCGTGACCTGCATGCATCCAGTGGTCCAAGAGTGACGCGGGTGTGGTGATCACAAGAAACTTAAAGAAAAAACAGTAAATTTCATCAAATAGGATCATCATCTCATACTAATATGACATGAACGAGAACTCTGATCGTAACTAATACGAACATCTCACCATCCACTATCCTCATCCTACACATACCTTTCACACATAAATACAAAAAACTTGTCGCCGTTGAGCCTATCATCGCCTCCTTTACCGAATTCATTATGGGAGAATACAAATCCGAGTGTCACCACAAACCAAACCCACACTGATCCGCAGCCATGACTAGAAAGAACCACGATAAACATGGGAGCAGAAGACAGAGTATATAACTGATGATCATTGCGCGCTATTTAGGAGTATATAACTGATCGACCCACGGGCCATCGGGAGCAGAAGACGGAGTACGAGAGGCAGCTGATGCATGGTGTCTAACCTTGACTTCTACTCGAATGTGTTCTGACAACGGAGAAACCATAAGCTCTGAGTACGTACGTGGTCCAGTCGAGTCCATCTTCTGCTAAGTACTTTATCAATCCATTGGCTCCTGTAACACATTATCAATCTTTTGCACCGCGCGTAATGGATCCACCGTACACCCAGGTACGTCTGCTCCTTTGGTTCACGCGGAGCCACATCCTATGGCATGCGGCGGTTGAAAGCTAAACTTGATTTTACACAATTGAGTGAGTTGCACGTGTCGAGATAACGATGCAATCTATGTAAGCATACCTCTTTCATTTTAAAAACTTAATGGGCGAATATATGGTAAAAATATTGAACTAGAAATTGACTGACATATTAAATTACCACAAGATATTGTTAAATGTTTCAAAAGTCACTACTTGGCAACAAATGTATGGGCCGTGTGCTCCTATGATGGGAGGTGACCGGATACAAGAAATGAGGCTGAAGACACAAAGGTAAGCATACTGCTATCATAAGTAGAAAGCGTAGCATGAATGTACTTACGAAAAGGCGAGTTAATTCACATGCATTTCATCTTTACTTAGAGTTTTGAATTTGAGTACGCATAGGGATGTGTAAGAATAGTGCTCAATATCCAATAAAAATAGTACTCCGGTATGTGTAAGAATAATAAATAACTCATATGTGAAAATTAGCTATAAGCTATCTATACATTGTAAAACCAATAGGTACAAATCAACACAAACTTTTCTTACCTTTACCATGAACAATATTCTTTTGGTTGATAGTGAAATTGTGTATTATCAAATGTGAACGATAAGGTTCGTGTCATATATTTTAGATTTAATGGTACTAAAATCTCGGTGAACTATGTGTTTTATATATCGAGTTTATGGTCATATGAAACAATTAAAGTAAAAACAAACATCTAAGACCAACTGTGCACAATACCTGACTTTTATTAGGTGGTTTGATATAAATTTGTGACAAACTTGTGTTCCTAGCCTATAAATATATGAGCACCACATTGTAATAATAAAATAACAAATTAATGTAGACGATAAGACGAGTGGTGGCGTCATTCCAAGCGGTTTCCAAGAGATGGCAAACGGTTTGATCATGTATGTCCATATGTCTGTGTTGCTAAAGGCTTTACGGCGAGAATGGCCTCTTGTTATTTCCCAAATAAGGATGTGGACTTAGATTGTTAAACCTCATTAAAAAATATAATGTTTTTTATCTTTCTATTTTCTGTGATTTTTTTTCTTTGCATTCATTAAATTGATGGCTCGTTGATTTTTTATCAAGTATTGGGTCCATATCTACTGTGTGAGATCATGAGGACCCATGAGGAGATTGATGTTCCACACCACGCAAAACTTGCACAAGGTCTCTGGGAAGGGACATAAAGTTTGAGTACGGCAGCATGATGATTATCAGGATGCATGCATGTAGATCGAATTCATTTGTTTCCTCATGTAACTAATTTATATGGCGATTAAAAGATCTCATAAGAGATCGCGTGCAACAAAGAGAAAAAGGAGCAAAGAGTTTGTTTTGATATAGACTTGTGGAGTAGAGCCAAAGTCTAGGACTGTGTGGACGGCAATGGTGCCAAACCCATACAGTATCATTTTTTATGTTTAGTCAAATGTATTCAAAGAAATATTGGTAGTCGAAGTTTTTAATTAGATATTGACTTCATGCAACGCGGGACTATTTTCAAGTAAAAGGTGTATATCCGCCTATATCTCTGAACGAATGGAATCACAATCCAATGATTTTGTAAATAAGATATCTAAAAGAAGGATTGAGGCAAATGAGAAAGGCCGGGGATAAGCATTTCCAAATGAAGGGAGTTATATTGTTTTACTGAAACATTTTTTTTATCCGTGCCTCTTATGAATGAAATTGAATTCGTACCATTTCGGTCACGAAAATAGTAGTAGCTGTCAGTACACACTCTTAGTTTAATATGATCCAGTTTCATACAGAGAAAAAAAAGGAGCAGCAATGGGTAACCTAATCCTCTATCCTATTTGCTGTTTCATACTATCGTTATATCTGTCACCGTCGGCTCGGCTTTCTCATCTTCATTCGTACCTTCTTCTATGCCCAAGCGCCGTTGGTTGCCAGGAACTCAAGAATCAAGGTGCGACTGACAGCGGCAGCTTGGATGATGTTCCACGATTCCAGCACAGCCATCAGTTATGTGTTATCCCTGCCTCTGCCACGAGCTCAGACCCCTTGACGTCGGTACGCCGTCAATTGTGCTGCCCGCCGCCGCCTTCCCTCGGCGGGCCGGGTTGACCCTTGGGAGGAGCGCCTCTCCTCGCCACCAGCAGCTGGCCGGCCGCGTCCTCCACCCGCCGCGGCGCACCCGTGGCGGCGGCAGCGCTCTCGTCGCCGTGCGCCGCTGCTTCTTGGTGTTGGTAACCTGCCGCGGCGGCGGGCCGCGGTCGTGGCTGCAGGCCGGCGGAAGGGGAGGAGAGGTTGAGCTCGCCCAGGCGCAGGCGGGACGACATGAACCGCAGCAGCTGCCCCGGGAGCCGGAGGGGGATGGGAGCTGACGACGGCGACGCCATGGCCGTGCCCCGGGCGACTAGCTAGCTCGGACCGAATCGAGCTGCTAGATGACTCAAGCTTTGGCTTGATCTGGTAATCTCTTGAGTTGGCTAGTGTCGTTTTCCTTTGAGCTGATGACTGATGGGTAGAACGATGATGATTGAAACGGGGCGCTACTTATAAGTAGTACGCATGGTAGCCGGGATGCTTGACTTTGACCAGTCTCTAACGTGCGCGTACACACACAGAGTAACGAGGTCAAGACGAGATTACGCGTCTGTGTTACCAAAGAGTAGTTCAAAACTAAGTACTCCCTAGCTTATTGCGTAACGTTGACTGACTGGGTTTAGTATGACGACTTTGATCCGGTCATCACCGAACTTAACGTCGCCCGTCTCAGTCTAATCTGCATCGTTCATCACGCTTGACACCGTGGTCTGGAGTGACGGCCTGTTGCATGGGGTGGCTGAAAAGGTGTAGTAGTACTAAACTTGAGGATACACGATTCAGTGCGTTGCACGTGCCATGAAATGTACTCATACCTCTTTCACTGGGAAACTAAAATACTCCCAGAAATTTTCAGCATGTTATTTTTAGAGTAAAATGCACTGGAGGTCCATGAACTTGTCTGTCCGTGTCATCTAGGTTCATCAACTTTTATTTTGATATTTTAGGTCCACAAACTCTTCTATTGTGTCATCTAGGTCCATGAACTGCGGTTGTTGTTTCTATGAAAGCCAAGGCCGGGATTAATGCAATCTTCCCATTATCTAAAAAGTTATTTCCTGTCATACCAAGGGCGAAAAATTTAAAAAAAAACTCAAAGAACTATCTATAAATAAATGAAAAAAAATTAAATTGCTACAACAAATACTTTGCACTTGGCAAAAAATGTAGTAATAGCCATATATAATACTCTTACGATTAGAGGCGATTGCATCCTATGTGAGGCAAACGACATGACAAACATAAGCTTACTGATACCATAATTAGTAGAAAGTGATATAAACCAAAAAGGGATCCCATCTTTGGTTGCCCTCCAAGTGGAAATTTAAGTACACATAAGGTGCAGAATAAAACTCAACAACAAATAATACACCCACCTTTGGCGATTAATAAATGCACAATCCAGAAATAAGTACTCCCATATCACATATGTAAGGGTGGGTACAAATAATAACACTTTTATGTCTTTACCATGCACAAATTATTTGATTAAATGGTCAAAGTATGAAATCAAGAGTAAAGAATAATGTTGGCATTTGGTATTTAAATTTGATGATTCTAAAATTGTTGCGAATTATGAGTTTGCAATTATTCCATCTATAATCATGTTATGTTTGTGCTAAAATCATACATCAACTATCCATTTTATGTTACATAAAGTTAACATAGGTAGGGTAAAAGCACTAAGAAGTGGATTGAAGTAGGAGAAACAGAATGCGTTGGAAGTCGGCAAAGTGGATGTAAATGATGTTCTTCTGTTTCTCTATTGTTCAACATATTGATTTTTAGACCCAGTGGTATGCGAGGCATACAGCTTCTTCACGGACTTAGACTTCAACATCAAATGTGGTTAACCGTGCAAATGCGATATTGTTAATCTTCACATAGGGTTTTGTGCGAATTTTTTGCTCAATAGTGGGAGGAAAGGCAAGCGGGTGCATGAGAATATGATGGATCTAGATGACTGTTTACACCATTATACGACATAGGTCATTTAAGTTCTATGTGTTGTGCTAAACTAGCAGTATGTGACTAAAATGCTTGTGTTAAAGTAGCTCACCTCTAGCAATACTAAAGGAACTAGCCCATCTGGCTACTCTTGTATCTACCAAAGCAACGTCTCTAACTTGTGGTCACGTGGCGTTCGATATGGCACCAAACTTCTCATCTGACTGTCCATTATATGCATAGAATGTAGCGTTGTGTCGGTCCGAGCACCTCAAAGAAGTTCATAAATGGAGAGAACTGCATATATCTTTATTTTATTTTTTTTGAATCCTCACACACACACGCACACATCTGAGAAGGATGAACGAAAACTTCCTTTGGAAGTTTGAATCCTCCAAATTCCATGTGTATTCATCCAATCCAAAGGACCTAAACAGAGAGCTTGCTTGGATGTTTACGGATGAACAGAGCTTCCACAACGTAGAGATATAATGAATTCGTAAAAAAAAAAGAACGTAGAGATAATGAGAACTGTTTACAGAACAAATTTTTGGTCGTTTCAAATTGTACTAAGCTAATCCTATATCTACTTCTGTACACATCATTCCAACGAGTAACCTAATTCTATCTACTTGTGTACTATATCATAACCCGTCACGGGTTACAACAAAGTCAAGAATCAAGAAGCGGCAGCAGCATCAGCGTCGATGCCGGTGGGGTTCATCCCTGCAATTCGCCACGCTCCTTGACGCCGTCACAGGCGTTAATTATGCTGCCGCCGCCGCCACCGCCTTCCCTCGGCGGGCCGGGTGCACCTGGAGAATCGCCTAGTCTCGCCACCAGAAGTTGGCCAGGCGCGGCCACCGCGTCTTCCACCCGCCGTGGCGCACCCGTCGCGTCAGCAGCGCTCTCGTCGTCGTGCGCTGCTCCTTCTTTGTCTTCGCAGCTGGTACTGGTAGACCCAGCTGCGGCGGCAGGCCGCGGCGGTGGTGGCTGCTGGCCGCCGGCGGAAGGGGAGGAGAGGTTATTGAGCGCGGCCAGGCGCAGGCGGGACGACACGAACCGCAGCAGCTGCCGCGGGAGGGAGATTTGCACAGACGGCGACGCCATGGCCGTGCACTGACTGGGTCACTAGCTCGGGTCGAGCTAGCTAGCTAGATGACTCGAGCTTTGGCTCGGCGATGATCACTTATGTTTGCTAAACACCACTTCCTTTGCAGGTCTGATCACTTCACTAAATTTGTGCAGACGGTTGGATGGATCCAAGGACGATGAAGCGGAGCGCTACTTATAAGTTCCAACCGATGGACCAGGCAAGTGGTAGGACCAGGCAATGCAAAGTGGCAGCGGAAGCGGTGAGAATGTATGTCGGGGCACGTGGTGCTTGACTTTGAACAGTCTCTCACGAGTGCTCACACACACAGGCAGGACACTCGAAATGGTTGTTTATGTCTGTGTTCCCAAGAAGAGTTCGCAACTAAGTACGGCCGAGCCTAGGGTAAATTTGACTGACCGGGTTTTCCTTACTTTGATCCGGTCATCACTGAAGCTGACGCGCGCGCGCGCCCGTCTCAGAGTCTCGGTAGCATCTTGATCGCCCAATGCCCATCACGCATCACACCGGGTGCATTGATCCATTCAGCAGAGCACGCGTAGGTGCGGCACTTGTCGTGGTAGTAGTTGTATGTACCATGCTCTTTTCTCTTTTGTATGGCCACGCATGTCCAATTGTCAACACGTTACATATGTATCCTACGCTGTCAGCAGAGAATATGATGATCAGTTGACCAATGGATGTGGCCCATGTCCGGTCAATGACACAACTTTCCATTAGCTGATAGAGCTATATATAGCTTGTTTCATGGTCATGTGAAATTTCGGTCCAAACTTCAACCTTGCTTTCTTCAACACAAAATGTTAAAATACGCGTGCAATTCACTTCTGCCCCATCACCAACCACCCAGTTTTGGTCTTACTTGGCGCCAAGTAAAAGCTTGAATTAATCTATGCAGATGGGAAATGGATATATTCAAACAATCTGTATTATTTGACATTTGCAGTAGATGAAACATGAACGAACCATATAAATTATTTTCATACAAATGAAAATTTCTCACTATTCGCATTTAAATTTCGTTAAACAATTATTGGTGTGTATTTTTTTTGCGAGGGAAATTATTGGTGTGTATGTGATATGGAGTTATACCGTTGTTCATTATCTGAACAATTTACTATCATACGTTGTTACGGAGCACAAGATGTATTTCTGTAATGCTTCTGAATCTTGTTGTGGAGTCTTAGTAATTTAGTGTGAATTCATGTGAAACCCCTACTTGTAACAAGCAAGTAGAGTAAGGATGCGATCCGGTTGCGGTTCATCTAATCTCCCCATTTGCACTTTGCCCAGATAGTCCTCCAGAACCAGCAGCCTACGGGTCATATATATATTTGCACCGGCCTAGAAATTTGATTACCACTCGGATTTTCACTAGCTAAGAAACATATACTCCCTCCGTTCTTAAACTGGTGTTGCTGTTAACTTTTCGAGTTACGTTTGACCATTTTTAAATTTAAAAATGGAGGGAGTAATCAAAACCAATTATGTAGGCATTGGGTCAATGATAAGTATATGTCGGTACGTGTGCTTAGAACAAGATTTTGAGAAGATATATAGACCACAAATCTCATACAAATACCTGCTATATATAGTGCACATTTCGGTTGTTTCTTCATATTCCAACGACCCTAGGCACTACACCGACGACTAAGCGACATCAGTCATCTTGTTTCATCCCTATATCTAAGCTAGCTGATCCATTAGATACAGCTCAAGAAACTATATGTAGAATCAAGCAGCAGTAATATCTTGAGTCCACAAGCGATTGCGAGCGTAGACCGGCGCGCTCCTCACTTCGCCTCATACGTTGTCGACGTTGGCACCGCATTGATATGGCCGCCGCTGCCTTGTCTCGGATCACCAGGTGGCCCCGGTGGATCACCTTGCCTCGTATCACCAGGTTGCCCCGGTGGATCACGCATCCTCATCCTCGACGCATCTTTGTTGTGGATTGGGCCGCGGGGCGTTCCCTCGGTTTATCGGGGCGCCCTGGCGGAACTCGCCTCGTCCTCGCCCTGGGCGCCAGAGCTGGGCCGTCGCCGCGTCATCCACCTCCCTCGGCACACTCTCGTCATCGACGACGCGGCCTGCTTCTTCTTGGGAAGAAGAGGCAGCTGTGCCGTCGACGAGCTTCGGGCCTTTCGGCTGCAGGCGGCCACCAGCAGAAGCCGAAGGGCGGTACAACGCACTGAGCCCCAAGCGGGAGAGGAGCTGGATCGGGAGGGAGAGCGAAGAGCGCGACGCCGCCATGGCTGCGGCTTAATTGCCCTCGGATAGAGCTCTCAGCCACAACGTTTAATTAGTTGATTGGTCTCACTAACGCTGGCTCTGCTATAGCAAGGAGCTTTCTGTTCTAGCTGATGGATATGGATGCATGGAGCTGGCAATGGCGCGTCTACTTTTACAATTGATCGGCTTCAAGTCAAGCTCGTGTGCGTGTTTCACCAGTTCAAAACCACTGGCTGTTGTTGGACTCGGTGGCAGGGTCTGTAGGCAACTACTACATATCTTTTGATCCGGTCTGAGGAAAATTGCAGTCCAAAGCGAAGAACTTTTTCTTTTTTTGACCCGAACCAAAGCGAAGAACTTGATGACCTCGATTGCACAGCCGCGAATAACGTATAGAGTACACTTGTATAGTACTCCCTCCGTTTTTAATTATATGACACCGTTGACTTTTTCGTTAAACTTTGACCAACAATATAGATTTAAATAATTATTTTTTGAGTGTGAAATGAATATCATTGGATTCATCATCAAAAGCCCTTTAAGGTTAACTTATACACTTAGCTATTTACATAAATATTTATAGGTAAGACGAATGGTCAAATTAACGAAAAAAATCAACGGCGTCATATAATTAAAAACGGAGGGAGTACTGCTTAATTGTTCTGTCATCATCGAACAGATTTTGGGTTAGCACAGGGCCGTACTACTCTAACAGACCATGTCACGTAATCTTAATTTTGTCCTCACTCCTCAAGAACGATAGCACTATAGCAGATATTTTATACAAGAGCAGTTCGCCAACTCATCGAAATAATTAATGTGGGTTCTTACCTCAAAAAAGGGACAAATTAGCTAGAGAAGTCTATCAGTTCATGAGTCAACTTGCAGTGGCATATGACAACGTTGATGCCATCTTTTATATGCTCGGCAGCAGGTTAGGACGACATAATATATAGAAATTCTGAAGAATAGTATAAGACAAGGAAAAGCTTAGAGAGATATTAGACCAGCAGCTGTGTGCGTGTACAAGTAACGATTTCACCCTCAATAATCTCTGGACCAATATAGTAGTGGAATTTGCTAGTATTTCTCTCTATCTTTTTTTTTCCTCATCAATAAGCATGTTTTCCTTAGAATGACTGAAATCTAAAAATGAACCTCTAAGTATTACCCAGAGAGAAAAGAAGAGAAAAATTATCCACTACTGTTGTTATAAATAATTAGTCCAGAATACCATCGACATGTTCAAAAAATTGCCAACACTATCATTACGAACAAATTAATCCAAAAATACCCTCCAAATTACCTTTGCAAAAATATAGCAGAAAATACCTATATACTCCCTCCGGTTTTAAATTGTTGACGTTTGACCATTTTTTAGTTACATTTGACCATCCGTCTTATTCAAAATATTTTAAAAATTATCATGTGTTTGTTATGATTAGTGTCACCACTAAAAGAAATTGAAATATAACTTATAATTTTACATATTTAAGCTAATATTTTGAATAACACAAACGTAACTCAAAAAAAGCCAAACGTCAACAATTTAAAACAGAAGGGAGTATTAAGTTTATAAATTATACATTAATGTTATTACAAAAAGGATCATTTGGAAAACTGTGACTTAAAAATATAAAAAACGATAGTTTTTTTTTAGGGAGAACGACCCCGAAGGGTCTAGATGTGCTTTATTATTTCCTCGAGTTACAGTACATTGCAAGCACCCGTTTTACAACACAATCCCTGAAAAACATTGAAAATACAATAACACCCTCAGGAGCTCCTAGATTCCATCGGAAAAGAGCAAGACGACGATGCAATCGTCTCCAGCGCCTGATCCTGTCGGAAGGAGGCAAAGAGAGCGCCTGACAACCGCCGACGAGGTGAATTGAAGAGGGCGCCTCCTCTTGAACGGGCCAGTAGCAACTGATGTGCTGGAAGAGCCACCCGATTTGAAGGCCTCCACCATGGAGGTAGCGATGAATTTGGCCGGAGAAGGATTTTATCGGCGAAATCAAATCACCGCACAATGATCCGACTAAAAGTGAGCCCGAAACTCTGGATTTTTGTGATCTGCACTGATAGGGTGCTACAAATTGAAGATCCAGAAAACAAAGCACATAGAAAAAGGTTTTGCGGCTCTGTCTGGGATGGTGATCCTAGATGGTGGATTTTGCGGCTCTTTCAAGGTTTCTTGTCTCCCATCAATGGGTTGGTGTTGATTGGGATGTTTTTGTAATCAGGGGATGTAATATGCTTCAATATTAATGAAACTCCCTTTTCGCAAAAAAAAAAAAAGAAAAAGGGTAAGGAAACACGCACACCAGAGAGGAATCCGGCAGCGGAAGCAAAAGGCATCTCGCCTACACCCACTGAGGAAGCCATAGTACAAACTAGTAATACCTACGGGCGTCGGGAAGACAAATCACCGTCGTTGAGAACGACAGCGATGCCTGGCAGACTGAAAAGCAAAAACAAAGAGATGTAAAGCAAACTTAGACTACTACTGTAGAGGGAGGGACCCTCACCCTACACAACGCCGGCGACAAGCCGGAGAAGGAAGGGGAGGGGCCAGATCGACCCAAGGTAGAAGAGACTACTGTTTGAAGTGCGAGGGTTCGAGAGGACTCGGGAGTTCCCCTACCAGCTCTCTTACGCGAGCCCAATAAATTAGGTTCAAACTATAGTTGGACACGCCACTAGTCTAGGGGTATGAGACTACTTTCATGATTATATGATTTTTTTTGTCATGGAACTCATAGATATCTTTTCTCATCTTTTTTTCTGTGATTACACAGTACAACTCAGACACTCACAACGCACGCACACTCACCTCTATGATCGCACATCCGTAACCCCTACACTGGCGCCTCGCTGTCGACGGCCACGTCGTCTCCCGCTGAATGCACAACGCCTCTAAATCCTAGCAAATTCGCTCCCACGGGGAGTCGAACCCAATACCTCTGGTGCTACTAAGACTCTTGTAACCACTAGGCTACAGGCCCTTTCGCAGATATCTTTTCTCATCCACAAATAAATAGATTATAGAAATATACTGTACGTGAAACAACTACCAAGATAACCTTTTGGTTACAATGAACTACTAAGATGAATTATTATAGAGATTGTCTGATACAAACATCTTAAGGTTCCATATACTTATGAGAAAACTTCACTATACTTGCTAGAAAAACATAATCGTGTCATCATCACTACATACACCGATGGTAAACTGGGGGCTAGGCATTGTTGCACTCTCCAATCACTTTGTTGTCTCCTTATCTCCTCCAAACTGACTTCAGCGCCAACAAGATCGTACCAATACCTTGGCGGAGGCCGCCCACACGCCACGGCGGCATGCCATGGTGTATGTCGGGGTTGGGTCTTTCCCTCGGATGGATAGGCGGCCCGCCTGGCGGATCAGAAGAAGCTAGCTTGACCACGGGAGGAGGAGGAGCAGCAGCAGTCCCTTCGGCTTTCAGTTCCAGCTTTTGGCTGGTGGAAGAAGGCAAAGGCGGCGAAGACGGTGACCCCCCCATGGCCATGTCCTGCTTGGACTCAGATGGAGGCACCGAGCTACCTTACAGTTAGTTTATGCTTGATCCACTGATCGATGCACCTCTATATGCTCTGGTGATGGATGCTGCTTGATTGCTGGAGTCGTTGGGTGATGCTGCGATCGAGCCCTTCTTATAACCCCACAAGTCAAGCTTCTGCGTTAGTTGGAAACGACCCGTGTGCTAGCTAGTCTGCACACAGGCAACTGGCCGTGACACTTGACTCCTGTTGAAGTCAAGAGCTCGATCGTGTGCGTGTCTCACCAGTTCAAAACCACTGGCTGGTGTTGGTCGTCTAATGGCACGGCGTGTACACACTAGTACAATACTGTCTAATGGCACGGCGTGTACAGACTGTTGATGTCTTTTGATCGGGTCGCTGATCCGTCACAGTCACATCTCGTACTCGATCGGCACTCGCAACAGTACTGTCCAGTGTGTACATGTTGATTACAGTCAGCATCCGATCGAGCTGTCTGGCCTAGCTCGTCCCCCACGTCATTGCTCCAAACATATTCGAGCTACATCGATGGCTCAACGAATACTTGGGTCAGTGATCACTTGAGACACGTTAGTAAACTGCTAGGTCACCGTACCGGGTCTCGGATTGCTATATCTGTATTTCTTTTAGCGCGTGAGAATACATATTTTGGGCCATTTGTGCCATGTCGATCGTCGTCGTACGTACAGAGCGCTGTAGTTTTGCCGAGTGGCTAAACGCTGGTCTTATATATCGTCGGTTATCCTAGACGTAGCTCATCATCTCAGACCGTATGAAGGGAAGAATGGCTATGGACAAGTCAACGGCCACCCCTACTCGCAGCCAGTGATATGGACCGCTTACTAAGCGATTGTACGTGAGTCATGACACCTGATCTCAGACCGTATGAAGGGAAGAATTGCTTATGTACTCCAGTGATATGAACCGTATGAAGGGAAGAATGGCCATGGCTTATGCATGGGTTGTCTCAGCATAAGCAATTGTACATGAATCATGACACCTGATCTCGTGATGAAGAGGCCAAATTAAGGGTCCTGTCGCCACCAAACGCGCATTAATGGTAGCATATTGACCTCATCCAGGTACTATAGTACTAGCTGGTCGTCGTCCAGTTCACGTCTGTAAACGTTGACAGCTACTCATGACTAATTGACATGCATCTACCAAATATTCAACGTCCTAACAAATTAGTAATTAGGTTCAAAGTGAGAACAGTTTACCAACTCATATACACTATTCACATCCTGACACTCTCTGTACAAAGTGAACTCAAGTGTGCAACGCGACATAGAACTAGTTGGATAAGTATTTTGTATCTTTGGTTGCACGTTAAGTCCAACACAATGAAAATATAGGATATGCGCAAACATGACAAGAGGAAGAGAAGATCGATCCTGAACAGAGAACCGGTCTGGGCCACAAGAAAGATCAGCCCTGAGTGCATACACACGCTTGACGTCGCTGAGCTCCCCGTCCACGTCAATCGCCAGGTCAAAGTCGCAGCATTGAGCCTTTTATGGATGTTCTTGCAAAAGCCATGCATATGCTTTCTTGTAGACTGACGTGGACGGCATGCTCTGACCTCTGGGTACCGTGGGACGCCATGTGCAAGTTCCGAGCAAATTACGGTTTGAGGAGACTCAGGAGAGTCTAGATAGATGTAGCAGCTGGTATACAGTTCTGTTTATTGGCATGTAGTTGCTCCAATGAAAGCCATAAGTGGCCTTGCAGTTCCGAAGGCTTGGGATAGTAGTTCTCGGTGCTTATCGGGTGGCTACAATGAATGAATAACATAATAGGTTGAAGATCCTGAGTATACTACTAGCCCATCCTGCGTGAAATTGCATTACAACGCTGCAGATTGCAACCCACCTTGTAAATTTTCAAATCTCTTCTCTTACAATCTGAACGCGGTCGCGTTCGTCGCTTGACGTCATTCCACCCATGAGAAGCGCCACCGCGTCCCAGCATCCTTGCGCCACCTCTGGCCGTAGGAGAGGCGTGGTTTCCAATGCCGCGCGTGCCAATCGGTGGCCAATATGGCGAGTAAATCAGAGGTACACGAAGCCTGCGCGCGATGTCCGTCTTCAACAATTCGGCACTTGTCGAGGTTTTAGGCCTCGATGTTACTTGTCTAGGGGCGCAAGAACCAAAAACACGATGGTAACACAAGACGCAAGGATTTATACAGGTTCGGGCCGCAATATGCGTGATATCCTACGTCTGTGCTGGTGTGGTATATTATGGTCATGTTTACGAGAGGATCCCTGCACGCCTTATATATCCGGGGGTGCAGGCTTACATGGAGAGAAACTTAGTCGGTTACTATACAATTCGCCTTGTAGTACAAGAAAACTACTGTTTATCCGATGGCCGACTAACCCAACCGACTTCGAGTCTGTTGGGCCACCCGGGCCTAACTGAGCCAAACCGATTACCCAAAACTGGATAACTCGGCCTTGTTGATACTTGAGGATACCCGGGTCGCATATCATCGACAGTAGCCCCCGAGTTCTTTTTGATTGATCTTGAAGACCTCCGACTTGTTCTGACTCCATGTATAATAATTCTCAACCTAAGCTGGTCAATGAAAAAGAACTCCAAAGAGTAATAGTTACCGAAATAACCAATATGAAGAAACTGAAACCTGGGAATACCAAGATCAGCAAGGCCTTGAATTATGCATAATAAGTAAATAACACCCAATGCCTCTGTCAGGATTTCTGCAAAAAACACACCTATAAGGTGCAGCCCCCGAGCTTCTGTGTAATCCGAAGAATTAGACAGAAGGTCTTAAAGAGTCTGGGTATAAAGCTTCCCGAAGCCTGGCATTATAGCCGAGTGAGAATTCATCGATATAAAGCTTATAGAGCATGTCCATCATTGAACCGAGTGAAGAAACATAGGGTGCACGTCAAGTGCATCCTACGGATGTAGCCCCCGAGTCTATGAAGAAGTGGAACAATTGTTCGTAGACTCCAAAGAAGCTGAAGAGTATAACCATATGAAGAAATCCGCCGAAGTAAAGCTCGTAGAGCCTGGCCTTCCGGCCGAGTGAAGATGAAGTCCGCGGAAGTAAAACTTGATCATTTGACTGAATGAAGTGCCAGTGAGCCCACGTGGGCTAGCCCCCGAGTCTATGAAAAAGTGGAACAATTGTTCATAGACTCAAAAGAGACTAACAATCTTGTAATATTGTAGATATAGCCTAATAGGCCTTCGTCAATAGACGGTCGAGTTATTGCTGCCAATATCTTGCGCCACTGTTGATGTAAATCCATCGCCGAGTGAATTTGTAGTCCGAAGATAACAGCCGAGTAAAATAACAACTGAAAAATAATGGTGGCCGACTGATTGAAGCCAAGTTCACTACCTAAGAAAATGACATAGGTGACGGGCAAAGACTGTTATAGGTGACGGGTATCTCAGGCGTCACCCCTAACCCGTCACTGATTACATGAAAAAAGGTGACGGGCATATGTCCGTCACCTATAATGAGTCACAGGTGACGGGCATCTAATGTTGCCCGTCACCTATAAAGGGTTATGGGTGACGGGCAGCTGATGTTGCCCGTCACCTATGTTAGGTTAGAGGTGACGGGCGTCTTGTATTGCCCGTCACCTATATGAGTAAAATAGGTGACGGGCTTTCATGTTGCCCGTCACCTACTGCAATTTAAAAAACAAATAAAAAGGAAAAAGAATTATTTTTACTATGAAAGGCCATTGCGGTGTTGTTCATCCAGGTTCAAAACAAGAACATCTGAGAAGTTGTACAATACAAGTATGACTTAAAATATCCAATGAATTATGCTCTTTACAAGACTTGTCACTAGAATATAGTTCACAATTTACAATGGATCATTACAAGCATGGCACATATGGTAAGAATTTCATTAATTCTTACTAAGATTAGACATGGAAACGACAGACTAAGTTTTACAAATTATGTCCAAATTCTCTCATAACCTCACGTCAAATATAACACTTGTCACTAGACTAAGTTTTAACATCTGCTTTGTCAGATATAACAGTAATATGGAGCTCTAGAAACTATACTTCATACAACAGCTATATTACTTACTAGTTTCTTCCTTTTGCAATCTACAACAGCAGCCAAAGTAAAAACAATATGACAAAAATCTCAATCTGATGTTGAGGTCTATGCTGCTCTCCATTACCAGATCCCCCTTGCTGTTCTAAAAATATAAAGATCAGCCAGCCCCTTGCATTATTCCACAACAGAGCTCTTTGTACTGAGGAAGTAATGTCTTAGTGAACAAAAAGAAGCACAGGAAATCCACACTTACCTGAACAAAAAGAAGCACCGGAAATCCAATCGTTCCGGCCCGCTCAGTTGAGTTGCTATAATATCTTCTGCGCGCATTAGTTTACCTGAACAAATAGAGTGAACATTCTAAGTGATATCATCAACTGCTAGAGTGAACATTCTAAGTGAACCAATATTTACCCTTTGCAAGATAAGGGTAACCATTTCGCATTTAAAAGAATAATTGCCAGACCACAAAGGAGCAGTAAACTAAATAGGTGCCCGAACAGGGAATATGATAGCATGAAATGGTACAAACTGGATTCCATGTAACTTCATTAATTGTAGACAAAACACATTGTGTGCATTAGCTGAAGCCAGAGGATTGCAGTTTTATACCTTGAAGAGTTCTGCTAGAATTGGGATGGTGGCATAATCATACTTATATTTGCAGTTGCTCTGTGAGAGTAGTCAATATACTCTGTTAACAGGTAACCAGGTTAGAAACACTAGAGTTAGCAAACTGAATCACGACAACAGGAGCAGTAATCTTACTACAGCATGAACTTGTGATGACCAATCAATCACCAGACTGGAAACAAGTTATCAAGTGAGTCTCGGATTATCTTAGTAGATTAAGCAAAAGTGCAGAATAGAGAGTGGGATATTTGATTCAAACCTCTGCAGCTGTTCATGGAAAACTGGTGAGATGATTTTAAGGGCGTCTGATATGCTTTCAGAAAATCACAAGATCTTCCCCTACCAAGAAAAAGAAGGAAATTTCAGTCTATTAACAGACAGGATAGATCCATGTGGTCTGTTCCAAAACATTGCAAATATTAGTCATAACAACAGGAAACCAACCAGGCTAGCAGCAACAGCTTGTTCCGGAGGATTCGCAGTTCAAGCCTACCGACCTGTGCACGCAAGAGCTTCAATCGGCCATGGTACCTTTGATTCCAGCAGAAGATTTGGTAATTTAAGAGCTCAAATTGTGCCAGATTGGTTGGACAGGGGAGGGAGGGGAGTCAATTTTGCAGAATAACTTGCCTCAGCAGATTTTCTAACGCATCAGCAGCTAACCTGCCTGCACACGCATGCATTTGACAAACAACAACACGCACGCACATACGAGCTAACAAACTGACTTGAGACACACTCCCAAGTCATGATTATCCTAACAACCACAATATCCTTATAGGACAATTTAAGGTGGAGCACAACACAACAGATACGACCGGTTACAAAAAGAGCAAGCATATGCACTTTTGATTATTCGTATGAACAGATACGACCGGTTACAAAAAGCCTCCATGAGGGAGTTTGAAATGATAGAGATCTCTCACCTTCTGTTAAATTCCTGGCACCTTGAGGACCTTCTTATTCACCTCTCTTTTTCTGAAAGAAAGATAACAAGGTTAATGGGTAATTTTTTGGCCACCAACACACGTCAAAGTTGGCTGTGGAACCATAAATGAAGCAGAATAGCAAGATGGCCCTAACGCTTTAGATCAGTAGAGGACTCACGAACATTTTATCGAACAGGTGTAAGGCGTCTGCTGTGCATATGGTGTTGGCGTGCTGCTGCAATTTGGCCACTCGCATGCCTGTACTCACAAGGTAACCAAGCATTCTCACAAACACTTTGCATGCACAGGAGGGGAAGAGGGGCAAGGACCATGCGCCTGCCGTGGAGGTGGGAGGGCGTCCATGGGAGGCAGTGTTGGCCGTCGAGAACGTGTTCCCCATGGCGAGTCTGCTGCTCAAACACACACTCGGATTCACAATAAGTGGATGGAGAAGAAGATGCTGGGGATGACTTACCTACGCGATCGAGATGAAACGGCCACTCGGGCAGCGAGTGGCGGCGACGTCGGCGGAGCAGGAGCGGATTCCTCGTGGCTTGTGCCACAGTCACCACCCTCCTCTGGACGGCATCCTTGGCGGCGCCACGCGTCTGGCCCGCCTGGTGGACGGAGACGAGGCAGGTCGAGGTGTTGGTGAGCGCCGTGCTGGCCCAGATCTGCCTGCGAACCTCGGGTTGCCCGCGCTCCCCATCTGCTACGGCGACCAGCACGACCCAGGAGCCGTTGCAGCCCACGGCCGGCGCGCAGTGGAGCAGGGTGCTCCGTAAACAACCCAGCTTACGACGGAAGCGTTCGCCGGCGATGCGCCGCGGCGGCCAGAAGACGGCAGGGCAGAGGATAAGGTGCTCCTCTCGGTGGGGAACGGGAGCTGGAACAGAAATAAGTTGTTCTTTGAGGGCGGTAAAGAGAGAGAGTGAGTTGGCGTGCTCGGGTCCGGGTCTGATAGGTGACGGGCAATGTTTACACCCGTGATCTATCTGACGTCCTATAGGTCACGGGCAACTATAAGGTTCGTTACCTATTCTATGGACATGTTACAAGTGACGGGCAACATATATGCCCGTCACCTATTACTTGGGGAGTTTCAGTTGGACAGAGTAATAGGTGACAGGTTTTGATATAGCCCGTTGCCCATTTATTTTAAGTGACGGGCCACAATTGCCCGTCACCTATTTACTGTCACCTATGACAACTTCTTACGTAGTGGTTAATGAATGAACAGATGACCTTGCTATGTAGACGAGTGAAATAACCACTAAATAATTTTGGCCGACTGAGTAATATGTTGGTTGTGGCCATGTAGTATGTTACCGGGTGATTCCTGGTTGAGCAGTAACAGCAGCCGAGTAATTAACCACTGGTAGAGTGACCATAGCACGGTAATATCCAACTGAGTGACTGCTGCTCCGAGTGATTTTTCTTCCCGTGTAACCGAGTGATTTTCTGCTTCTGTATAATATGTACTAGCGCTATGGTTCTGATCGAAACAGATGTCCTGGACAATCATAGCAGCAACTCCAACGCACGTGTGGACAAGGCATAGCAGCAGCTCCATTTAGTTTTGTGTCAAACCATCTTTTCTTCGCAATAGCTTTGTGAGTCTTGTCTAAAATCTGACCGACTGATGCATTGCCTCAAAACAAATCATGGTAGTGTTGGTAGAGTAGCATATGCTTCGCCACCATCATATATGTTTCAATCTGCACTGCAGCCTTCAATCGGTGAAGCCTTGTTGTAGTGGACGACAGATGTAACCTCCTCTGAATTTGACATAAGAAATCACACAAGTAGTAGAATATCCATAGAGAAAAATCCAATGGCCCACTGAAATGACCAAAATGAGTAACCATATAATCTGGGATAAAATTCCATATGATGAAGAAGTCCAAAGATGAATATCCGAGTAGTAAATTGCCATAAATAATCTGGTGCAGACAATAGCTTGATCAAAGAATAGCAATTTTCGAGTGGCATCTAGCCCCCTAGTATAAGAAATTGACTCATGAATTCCGGGACATTCTTAAGATAAAATCCAGATACTTGAATAATAGTATTCCAGATGAAAATTCCAATGATCAACAAATTCTGAAATAAATATCTGAGATGTCCGGCTGAAGATTCCAATAATAATCAATAAATTCCAGATGAAGATCCCAATGACCAATAAAATCTGAAGATAAATATCCTGAGAATTCTAGTTGATAATTCCGATGATGAATAAAGTTCCAGCTAACAATCCCAATGATCCATAAAATGTGGAGATGAATATCCTGAGAATTCCGACTGAATATTCCAGCAATAATCAATAAAATTCCAGAAGTCCAGTTGAATGTTGCAATTGTGAGTAAATACCAATGACGAATTTCCATAAAACAAATGAAGTATCCAGAGACATAATCTGGATTGCCGTGTGGGCGTCAAGCCCTCGAGCATAAAAAAATGCTCATAAACTCTGAGAGATTATATTTTGAATTCCTGTATATATAAACAACAGAAATAATATGTAGTATACGATGATTGAACAAGACACTTAGGATATAAAACTCCTTTATCTTGGTCAAATATTAGTCTCTTTGTCTCCCTCAAAGCGTTAAGTATGAGTGAACTCCACTGACTACTAACTCGGTTGTGACCTAGCCTGACTCATTAACCTAGGGTGTTAGCAACAGAAGGCGTTAACCTGTCAGTGTTAGAGTGTGAGCGTCAGCCTGATATGAGCTTTCATAACTGGGAAAATATCCACCGACTTGCTAGCTTATGTGAAAAAAGACTCAAGACATCACACATAAGGTTAAAAGTACAGCCCCCGACTCTGGGTCGGAACTCAAACCGAAGTAAGAAAAGACTGTGTAATAAATTATATATTAGAAGTAAAAAATACTCAGAAAAATAAATCAAACAAATGACTTAGTTTGTCTGACGTCTCGCCGAGGCGAGAAAAAGAATGAAGTCAATCCTTGTATTTAAGCTTATAAGCCTCCGGTTTAATGCCGGGTGTTGATTGGATAAAAATCCAAATAAATCTTCATGTAGATCAAGTAGCCGTCGCCATAGCCGAGTGGTTGTTGCCGCACGCCGAGTGATTGCTGCCATGGCCGAGTGATTGTTGCCGCGGCCGAGTGACTATCATCATCTGTAGCATAATACGCCGAGTCATCGAGTTGTGGATACTTGACGAGTCAGCCCCCAGCATCCACCAATCAGATGCACCTGGGTACATGCAGAAACAAAGTAACACTGACGCGTGAGACTTACTGCATGCATGCAAATCATATTCAAGCAAGATCACGTGAGGACCAATTAATTAATTGGCTCTAACCATAGGAAATTAATAAAGCAGGAATTAAAAAAGGAAATAGATCGACTTCCCTGTATACACGCGCGCTTGTAGTTAATTGGGAACGAAAGACAGCGCATGGTCTTGGAACTTGAAGCAGTTTAGGATATTTTTGGCTTCGTCTTCGATTGAAACTCTGCCTTTGCCATGCATGTAGATTCGCCGCTCGGGCGCTCGGGACTTGTGCAACGAAAAGCTTTGGTCCGTCTCCGACCTGAACTGATCTATCTTGCCTTGCATGCGAATGTGCCGGGATCTGAGTCGACGGAATCGCTGGGCAGATTGGATCGCTGATCGCTATTAGCCTCAGCCCCTAACGAAGGTACTTGATCTGCGCATGCAAACACGAGGGTAGCTGCTTGGGATCAAGCATGTGTGGGCGACGAAACAGGGCTCTTCGGTGAACTCGACGGAGCCGATCATGTTGGAGAAGTTGTTGTCGTTGATAGCCATCATGCTCGACGAGGTGGGTTCCAGCGCTCCCCCTTCCTGGCGCGTCACTGTCGAGGTTTTAGGGCCTTGATGTTATCTGTCTAGGGGCAGAAGAACCAAGAACACGATGGTAACACAAGACGCAAGGATCTATACAGGTTCGGGCCGCGATGTGCGTAATACCCTCCTGTGCTGGTGTGGTATATTGTGGTCATGTTTATGAGAGGATCCCTGCCCCAGGGTTACATGGAGAGAAACCTAGTCGGTTACTATACAATTCGCCTTGTAGTACAAGAAAACAACTGTTTATTCGATGGCCGACTGACCCAACCGACCTCGAGTCTGTTGGGCCACCCGGGCCTAACTGAGCCAAACCGATTACCCATAACTGGATAACTCGGCCTTGTTGATACTTAAAGATACCCGGGTCCCATATCATCGACAACACTCCTTCAACTCTTGCAGCAGATGCAGACGCAGCGATAATGGAAGCTTGGATTATTAGCCAATGGCCATCAATTCAACAACCAAAAAAAGAAACAAGAAAGTACACTTCGTGATTAAAAAGGATATATAAGCATGTCCAATAGACGATTTTAATCATAGGACTGTTCCCCCCGCTTTTTTGTGCTCAAGGAGTTATGAACAAATTGTTAGTTGGGACCAATGTTTCATGGATCATATACACATTTTTTTTTCTTCTAAAGATGGTTATTTCCCCTATCACACTAGGTCATTATGCTGATCTTTCTCTGTTTTGGGACCTAATTACTTCCTGCTATATCCTAATTGTCGGTGTTCTAAAAACCAGCAAATAAATTTCGGGTGCGCGTATGAGCTCGGATGGTTAGCTAGGCGGACACAAGGATTTATACTGGTTCGGGCCACCACGAGGTGTAAGACCCTACGTCCAGTTCGAGCTGCTCGTGTTGCTTTGCTAGAGTTTGCAGTATGAGTACAAGCAGGCGAGAGAGGGAACGCTTCCCAAGTCTATGTGTTCGTGCGTGTAGTGCGTGAAAGGCGGAGGCCAAAGCTTCACGTGTCGTGCCCCCCTCCGCAAGGAGCCCTGCCTCCCCTTTTATAAGTCAAGGGGAGGAGATTTACAGCATGGTGAAAGAAAAAGAATTACATCAGAGAGAGCGAGAGAGTCCAGGAAAAGCGGGAGAGGCTTCGATCAATGTCACGGGCCCCACTGTCCTGGTCCTTGTTTATGACGGCAGCTGCATCTGAAAAAGAGAAGCAGTTGACACAGTGTTTCATACCACTGTGTACTGCATATATAGTGTTGAACTATTGAAGTGTGGGTTGTCTTGTCATGGCGGTGGCACGTCCCCACCTGAGGGGTCGGACGAGATAGGCTGCCGACCCCTACGCAGGGGTCGGGCGAGATGGACAAGGGGTCGGATGAGGCTGTCCGACCCTTGTGCACTGCAGTCAGGCTTGCCCGTACTATCCCCTTGCCTCTCATGTGTGAGAGTAATCATGAAGAGGAAATGTATGAGTGTATGTGTAACATCCCTGCCCTAATCACGAGTCTAAACTCTCCATTAGTACAAAACAAGTAAAAGTTCAAGTGATCATGTTTAAGGATTTGAAAAGAATTCATTATTTCAAATATGATCAAAAATGAACTTGAACTAAAACTTCAAACTTTTGCATAAGAGTGGGACCCACTGACCTTATATTTGGGTTACATATGCCAAGATAGAATTTTGGAGGTTTTTCCACAATTTTATCGAAAAGGGAAGCATTTTAAATAATTCAAGGAACATTCAAACAATTATTGACTTAACAGATTTTTAATTCAAAATCCGTGCCGAAATTTGAAAAGTTCCAATAATGAAAAATGCTCCTGTAGACTTGACCTCCAAGTCCTCAATCTTCCAGATTTTTCCAACTTTTGGAAGCTTATGTTTGGAGCTCTCAAACTCAGCATGTTTGAAATTCTTTTGAAATTTTCATCGTACTGTGGGGCCCCCATGTCATTCTCTCTCATTTCTGTCTTCCTCGCTTCCACTCTGCCGCGCGCCGCCTGCCGCCGTCGCGCCGCGCAGCGAGCCGCGTGGGCACTCGATTGCTCGCCCGGGTGCACGCCACCGCGCAAATGCATCCCCCCTGCTGGCCCTCTTCCTCCCCTCGCTCTCTTTCTTTTTTCTCTCGCGCAAGAACCCAAACCGGGCCGCCATGACCGCCGCCGCTTGAGCTCCCGCTCGCCACCGTTCCACTACTTCCCCAAGCTCGAACCCAACGGCAAAAAGGTGCGCCAAGGACTCAGCTAGGCCCTCAACAGCACCTAGTCCAGCTTCCTCTTTCCCACTGCGAGATCGAAGCCGGATTCCGACCATGGCTGCCGGGTGAGCGAGCTCCACCTCGCCGTCGATTACTCCCTCCTCGGTGAGCCACTCGTCAATTCCTCGCGCGTGTAGCTTCTCCACTTTCTTGCGCACGCCCCTGACATCTTCTTGTCCAGCTTCCTTGGCCGAGCTCGCCAGAAAGCTTCTTCTTCCCCGTCGCCGACCGCCGGACCCGCCCCTCTCCGACGAACTCCACCCTCCCGGCCCCCTCGTCGACGACATCTTCCACGGTGAGCTGCGCCATGACTTCGTGAAGCTCATGCTCCCCCTATCTCACTTCCTCGCCGGCTCGTTCGCCGGAGACACCGTGCGCCGCCGCTCGCCGCCGCCGCCATCGCCGCCGGTGTAGCCACGCTTCGCGCGCACGTGCGCGCATAGCCGCGTTGGAACCGCTTCGTCACCCTCTACACGTATCCCTAGGCCTCGTCGACAATCTCGCCGCCGTTCAGCCGGAACGCCGCCATGCCATCGTCGTCGCCGCGCGCGCACTGGCAATGCCATGGCATAGCTACAGTGCCGCGTGATCTTTTCTTTTTCTTTTCTAGATTTTTGGCCGAACTTCAAAAATCGATATAAAATCGTAGAAATATCGGAAAAATACAAACTTAATTTTGTTGCAATCCTTGCGAGCAGATCTAGCCAGTGGTCAAGAATATCATCAAGACTCACAGTAAAAATATTTTTAAAATCCAGAGAAGCAAAACACAAATCTAATTTTGTAGCTTTTTCTGTACATGTAAAAAATTCCAATTTTTGGTGTACATGCATCTCATGTCATCCCTGCACTGTTCACCAAGTGGCATCTTAGAAATAATTATATTTTTGCAGAATTTACAGTTTTAAGCTGTCCTTAAGCTTTTCCTTGTTTTATTTTTGTTATTTTATTCCTGCATGATTTTAATCTAATTTTTGGATATGTCACTGTTCATAATAGTGCTGTGCTAGGAAAAATGCAAAGGAAAAATTTTGACTTCCAGAACCATGGTAAATAATTTCAAAATAAAAATTTGTGGTTTCGACACTTTAAAACCCTAGAAGCTTGTTGCCTTTTTGAAAATATTTCAAATGCAAGAATCTTGAAACTTTCTTGAGTTGTTCTAAGCATCACAGCACAACCCTCACCATGTCACTGCGATCATGCATTTAGCAAGTTTCTATATGCTCATGCACTTAATTGTTATTTGCATTGCATCATTTTAGGAACCGACACCGGGATCGAGGACGTGGTGATCGAGGCCGAGGAGATCGGCGCTGACCTAAACACTCTTGTTTGCACTGACCACCAGGCCCAAGGCAAGCCTCGGTGCACTCCTATATTTGCAAGTGTTTACTTTTATCACATGTATTTGGGTCGTGATATGTGCATTAGGTTTAGGAGTTGTTTTGGAACCGTAGATGCATTGCTGATATGTACCTATGGGAGGGTTCAGTTCTGTACAGCCACTCGGTAGAGCTTGCTATGCTTAATGTCGAGTCTCCGGTAGCAAAATCGGGTGGTATGGAGACCGCTCGATTTAAGTGGGTTCGGGTTACTTTTCGTTCTCACATGATATGTCAATGAAAATGAGACCGAACGGGGAAGTTCATGTGTAGGTTGAGGTGGCAAGGACGCCCTTGTTCGCCATAGCCCCGTTTGTGTCGGTTGAGGACCGTTCGTTGTGGCCCTGCTTGAGCAAGTTTGAACGTACCGGATGCATGCTAGTGGATGGGGACTAGTAAACCGACGTAGCTTGATTACTGTATTGTTGGACGGGGCCCCCTCTCTCTTTTGGTGATGAAGATGGTCACGGTGGTTCACGGGTACGTGTAGGAAGGGAGGGCACACGGGCTAACCACGGATAGCTCCGGCGTGGGTATCGCGTTGGAGGACGTGTGTCCGGGAGAGGGAAACTTGGACCGGCTTTACGGGGTCTTGCGAAAGGTTGCCGTGCGTGACTCTTTTGAGTGTGCGTACGTCGTGTTGTCCGGGTTTTCCCTGCAGGTGTAAATCGATTCGAATCGCCGTCCCTCGCGGTTATTGAGTACCGCTTGTTCACTGAGTCACATCGTAGTAAGAAGTGCACATGTATATGAATATATTGCTGTTTGTACCTTAATTATTTGCTTGAAACCTTGTATGTATTAGTATAGGTTGCTAATATTTATATTTATGTAAGAACCCTTTTAATTTGGCTAAAACTTGAAAGCAAGGACCAATTTTAGTGCTATGTTTAAGCAATTTAATTCAGCACCATGGTTAGCCCCTTGCATATTAGAAGTCGGCCTTAGAAGGCCAATTTGACGGGTAAGACTTGCTGAGTATTAGTTGCTCAGGGCTTTTGTTGAAATCTTTTTGCAGGTAATCCAAATCCCGGTTTTTGTGGTTGCTGTGGCAAGGTGGTGTGGGAGGGCGAACCACTCAAGGACTGGTCCATTGAGTGGGTTCCCACCTCTCCTAACCAGGAGCAGAGTGAGTGAGATCGTGTCTACGGGCCGGACATGATTTCCTGTAGATATGTATTGTCGAGTTTATCGCTTCCGCTACGTTGTTCTCGATATTCGAATTTCGAACCTCTTTATGTATTGTAAACTCTCACCTTAAGAACTTGCACTCTTTATGTACTTAAGTGTGAAACTAAGTTGTGATAACTAAAACTGGTTGTAATCTATTTTTATGTATGCTTGTGTGTGGTCATTTGGATGCTTGCTTCGTCAAGTGTCACTCGATCTCGATCCATAATAGCTAACCCCTCATTATTGAGGCGGGATGCTACAGTATGGATGCATGCATGTGCATGCAAGAGAGAGAGATAGTGTAGCATGCGCAGACTGAGAGAGAGAGAGAGAGAGAAAGCAATAGATGACGCGAGAGGCTTTGTCCTTTTTCCTTGACTTGAGGTGGTCCTTGGGGACATGTAGATGATGTCACGAGCAAGTTGGGCACGCAAGTAGCAAGTTGCCCCGGCACAGCTCCAAAGACCAGGGAGTCGGAAGGAAAAAACGCCGCGGCCTTCGTACTTGCTGGTCGTGCGAGGCGGACGCCCCGACCCCAGTCGTTGGGGTCGGGCGAGGCGGACACGCCCCGACCCGGGTCGTTGGGGTCGGGCGAGGCGGAGGCGCCCCGACCCCGGTCGCTGGGGTCGGGCGAGGCGGAGGCGTCCGACCCTGGTCGGACAGGGTCGGACGAGACGACACTTATCTTAAGACGTTCTCTCAGGAACTAATATTTTATGCCAAATATTAGTCCCCGACACTAATCTTCAGGCATGGGAGCCAGGGGCTTCACTGAGAGTTTTCGCCTCCGTGGCCCTGCCCCTGAATCGACGCGTGGTCTCCAAGAGGGTCCCACCAGTTCCTGGCTTGTGTCGCATCGTTTTTTCGCCAGCTCAGCGGGCCTTGCCACCGCTTTGCTATCCTTTTGACGGACGCCGAGCATGGATTCGACGTCGACCCGCTCTCCGACAGGTGCGCGTCGCGCACCGCCCCGCACCGCTGGGCCGCTCCCCCCACGCCGCCCCGCTCTCCCACGCCCGTGCCGCCGCCGGACGCTGTCAGCACCGTCCCGCGCCGCTACGGCTTCCTCCACGCGCCGCCCGCGCCGGCGCGGACCTCACTCCGCTGCGCGCCGCTCGCGCCGGCCCGCGCCTCAATAGCATCGCGCCCGGCTGCGCCGCCATGGCCGCGCAGGCCCGCGGCTCAGCCTCGCCTCGCGCCAGCCCGGCTCTTCGTGCTGGCAGCGCCGCCCCTGCTCCGCCCTGCCGCACCCTTTCGACGCCGGCGAGCCGCTCCTCCGCACCTCGCCTGGGGTCGATTTGGTTCTCGAGCCCGAGGGGCAGACCGCAGACCGGCCCGTTGGACCTCCCTCTGGCTGGGATGGGGAACGGGGGAGAGGAGGCTACCAGACCGGCCCAATGGTGAGGAGGAGGACGGCACAGTTGCTAGAGTTCATGCGCCATTTTTTGTTGGAGATTTTTCTTCTGCTGAGGAGAATGAGGGAGGCCGAGTGAGCAGATGGAGATGAGAGAAGAAATCGGGGATCAGGCAGAGTGAACCAGATAGCCCCGTAGTTTCTTCTTATTTTCATTCCGAGAAATTACTTTTTCATCAGTGAGGCCGGGTAGTGGCGATTTTGCAAAACCTTCCCCTTATTTTCTGCACATTTGCATTGCATGCAATCCAAAATTTAACAACAGGTGCATGCTTAAAATTGTGCTGACTCTTAGCGTAATATTGGTAGGTGCCGTCCCTTACATTTTTTCTTCCTAGCGGCGTAGCGCGCGATGCTTTCCTAGTAGTATGACATGAGGCGCCAAGGTCCTGCAACTTTAGAGCATTCGTCGTCGTGTGATCTCAACTTGATAAACTACAATGCAAACTAGAGGGCCATTAAAACGTGCTAATGGTGTGCTGATTTTCTAGTACTTAACTAGTGACGTGGTCCACACATTTACGCACTCTGAGCGACAAAATCATGACTAGTAGTGTAGTATATATAGAAGTACTGAAGTAGTAGCAATTCCAAAAATGTCCTTAAAAGAAAAATACACTACAGGTCTTAACATGTGCCCTTGACAGATACGTCAGCTCGCGATATTCAAATCTTGTGCCATGTCAGCAGTAGCGTCGAGCAAAACTCCATCGAGCTGGTTCGTGAGACATGTATATGTCGGCATAAGCCCCCAGCCCCGCGCCCCCCCCCCCCCTTTTTTTGCCGAGTGTCAACCTCTACACTCGGCAAAGAGCCCCCTTTGCCGAGTGTTTTTCCAATTACACTAGGCAAAGAATATTTCAATTAATTTTTTGAGGCACTAAATTAATTCAAATCAAAAAGTTTTGAACTACAAAGTTGTATAACTTCTCAACATCTACACTTCATATTTTGGTAATTTTTCATTTGACAAAGCGCAAGTAAATTTGTTCACAAAATCTACGGCCCCGTATAGTTTCCTGAAACATAAAAAGAGATATCTGAATTTGTGAACAATGTTACTATCATTATTTTGGATTAAAAAAGACCAAAATAAAAGTTGTAGATCTTCAGAAGTACACAACTTTGCTGTTGAACACTTTTTAATTTGAATTAATCTTGTCAACGAAAAGTATATTTGAATTTCTCAAATTTCAAAATTTGAATTTTTCAAACGACCTCGGATGGGAAAACAACCAAAATGAAAGTTGTAGATATTAAAAAGTTATGAAACTTTCTAGTTGACAATGTTTTTATTTGAAATCATCTTGTCAACGAAAACTTAGTTTGAAAGAGTTCAAATTTGAAATTCAAATTTTGTAAACGACCGAAGATGGAGAATCGACCAAAATGAAAGTTGTAGATCTCGAGAAGTTATGAAACTTTGTAGCTGACAACTTTTTAATATGAATTCATTATGGACTCATACAATTTGTTGAAACTTAGTTTAGTATAATATGAGTGGAATCAAAACGGAATATGGGCACATGTGATGCTGCGGTATAGTGATAGAGGGGCTCCACATGCAAGGGAGAGGTCGCGGGCTCCAATATTACGCGAAAAATGCTGCGACTTGCGACTTGGTGACGGAGACGGGCCGGCTAGCCGGTGGGGGCCTCCCTTCCTTACAAAAAATATTTTTGCTATTTTTTTCGGGTGTTTTTTCGATTAACATTTTGCCGAGTGTTCCTTTTTGCCGAGTGTCACGTGGACTCTTTGCCGAGTGCCCGACATTTGGTGTCGTACCCCATTTCTGAAGTACTTAGTGTTTCCCGTATCAGTCCCTGGATCAGTAGCTGATACGACACTTTCACAGAATGCTTCACAGCAAATACTTTATTTATATTACCGAGAGTCATTACAAGCCTTTTAATACATAAAGGTCTTTGTACAGATGAGGCGAGCGGCCTCAACACACACAGGCATCACGCTCAAAGGCTGACGCAGCAGCCGGAGCTAACACTTAATCTAGCGGAAGGCGACAGGGCCCCACGCCTACAGGCACCGCTTGAGCGAGGGCCGAACTTTACTCTTCTTCACCATCAGCTTGAAAGTCATACTCAGGCTCATCTTCTGAATGATTTAAGCAAAGAGTGAGTACTTAAGGTACTCAGCAAGCCTAACACGAAGGGTATGATTATGCAAGGGATTATCAAAGGATTAGGCTTATGGTTAGTGACAAGGCGAGAAAGCCCAAGTTTATGCAGAGTTGTTTTGAAAACAAAGCGTTTCGCAATTCTAATCAAGTATCTGTAGAGATTAGTGGGGTTGGGCGGCCCTGGGGGAGATGCAATCCATCCCGCCAGTTCCTCAATTCTATCACTGGTCGACAACCAGCACACGGCTCTGAACCGGCGTTTTCCAAAAACACACCAAGGAAACTCACGCGGAAAATCTAATCATAGTGTGGCCGATGCTTTCGCGTTGTCCAATACCGTAGAACACGGCTTTCTGGAAAGTTTCTTAACCTTGGCCAAGGGCGCACAAATTTCCCCACAAGGTGGTCCAGTCCTCCCTATCGTCATAGTTTGGACTGTCCCACTAAAGGTTCCGTACCTACTTCGTACCACCACGGCATCCCCCACGGACATCACCAGGGGCTTCACAATCATAAAATGGCCAGTCATAAATGCCGGATCTCGAACACCCACCAACGAACGAGTCTTCTCCTGGGACTCCGTTGCATTCTCCTGCTCCCATGGGGGGAGGGGGGGTACCAGGGTGAGTACTAGTAGGGTGTGGTTCCAATTCCGCGCCCATTCACGGCTTGTGGCTGCGCGAGGGGTGCTAGGCAAAGGCGGCACAAGAACCGGTCCTTATACGACCGAACCAGGCAACTTCAATGGCCGATCCACAAGTGGATGGCGTCCCAGAGATAGCCTCCCCACTGAGGACTACCTCGCCTGATCCCGCCAAAACCATCCCTCACTAGGGTTGCACTTATTATTATACCACCCAATTTCACATTCACTCACACCACCAAGACACACGCATTTTACACGGAAAACATGTGAGCAGTATTAATTAAACACATGAAAGTCCTAAGCAGCGAGCATATCAACAACTCATGAATTAAATTAATGATGCTGATTTCCAGGGCTAACAAGGATACAGGATATAATCAAGTCAAGGCAGGCAATCAAATATTGCATAGGACCTTTCTAGCATTTAAATTCATTTAAACACCATGCAGTTTATTTATAAACAGCTCTATTTAGGATATTTGCAAACATAGGATCAATATGATCAAAGGAAGTTAGACTTGCCTTCACCAAGCTCTTCTTCCTCTAAATCCTCGTAATCAGGATCCTCAGCCTCTTCGTCTTGATTATCTATCGATTTAATAAAAGGTAAATCTACCGCTTGCAAACAATTTAACAGAGCAATAAATCCAAATAAAATCCAAATAAAATCAGAGGGGAGTTGATTTTGGTGGCACTGGGTAGATTAGGATTTTAGATGAATTTTGGCGAAAGATTCGCCAAAATCGGAGTTAGAATGATGAAGATATTGGCTTTTGAAGTAAAAGAAAGGAAATTGAGAGGATTAAGCTAGGTAATTAGGTATAGCCCTAATCCTAATTAATTTGGACTAACCAAGGGTTGTACAATGATTTGGAGGTGATAAGGTATTTTTAGGAATTTTCTGAGAATTTTCTGTTATTGGAAAAGTGTCGAAATAGGTTTCTGTGTGCACTGCGTGTGTGGACTTAGCAAAAACAGAGGATGTGAGAGAATGACGTGTGGGCCAGATGGGGCCGGGTTCACTGTGTAGTACTGTTAGGTGGACTTGGTTCATAGATGCTGTGGACCGAACTGAAGAACGCCCGGTCCACCACGCACCGGGCGCACCACGTGGCGGTGACGACCCGGTCGCCGCGGGCCCGCGCGCCGACGTGGCGGCCACGTCGGACGGCGACGCGGCTGAGTCAAGGCGCGGCGGCGCGCGGCGGCGGCCTCGCCGGAATCGTCGTCGGCGGCGTCTACAAGCGACGGAAGGGGGCGCGAAGCATACCTACGAGGTCTACGTGCAACGGCGAGTGCAACGGTGGGAGACGTCGTCGACGGAGACGACGGACGCGGCGGCGCGACGTCGCCGGAGTTGGCGATGCGCCGGCGAGCGATAGGGAAAAGAGGCGCGCGTGCTCGGGGCGTGAGAGCGAGCAGTCGCGAGTGTGCGCGGGAGTGCGGTGAGCCGCACGGACATCTCGGCCGGGCCGGAGAAAGCTCACGGCGGCCGGCGGCGGGAGAGAGGGGCGGCGGCGGAGCCGGCGCTCGGCGCGGAGGGGTGCGCAAGGGCGAGGGGGCTCCAGCGGGTGGTTGCGCGAGTGCGCGAGCTCGAGGCGAGCGTGAATCTGCGAGAAGTCGTCGACGGGATGCTGCGAGAGTGTGGCGCGAGCCTCGCCGGAGTTCATGGCGGAGGCGATGCGCGAGGGAGAAGGAAAAGAGGAAAGGAGGGGCGTGTGGGAGCCTGCGGGAGTGCGCGAGCGTGCGGTGAGGTCGGCGTGCTACTCGACGGGTCCAGACGCAGCCAGGAGGGTGGTCGGCGACGAGACCAAACAGCGGCGCTACTCCGGAGCTCGACGAGGTGGGTTGCGCGCTAGCAATAGGTCGACGAGATCATGCGCAAGAGAGAGAGAAGAGCTTGGGGGTGCTCACCGAGCTTGCAGGCGAGCACGGGAAGGAGTAGAGGGCAACCAGCACCGGGGACGGCCAACGGCGGAGCGAGGGTTCCGTCGGATTCGACCTGCAGGCCACGGCTGCACCAACGGAGAGTACCCATGTGACGAGCATGCGATGGAGGCATGGACTCGACGAAGAAATGGGGGCGAGGCTTACCGAAGAGGAGAGGAAGGCTCACCGGAGTTCTCGCCGGAAATGAGAGGGAAAGGGGAAAAGAATAGTGGAGAGCTCGGGAGTGGCGGAGAAGGAGGAATGGCATAGGAATCCGAAAGAGGAGGTCTGCCCCTTGATTTATAGGCCACCAATGGCGGTGCGAGGGGCGCAAGGTCGGTTTGCCGGCGACAAATATCTCGCCGGAGTTAATGCGCGTGGTGACGCGCGATGGCGGTTCGCGCTTGCCGAGGACAAGGATGACGGCGGCGCGGCGCTTGTGCAGTGACGCGGACGGGACAAGGCGAGAGGTGCGGTGCTGTGGATGACGTTCGCGGAGTGGAGTTCGCCGGACTTCCAAGGCGGTTCGGCGCGAGCGCCAAGGAGGAGGGATGGCTCGTTCCTGTGCGACGGGATTGGACGGAGAGGTGGTGCGACGCGTGGACGAACTTCACGTGGAGCTTCCTGTGGCTAGGAGATGACAAGGGCGGCGGGGAACCGGCCGGTATGGGCGCGGGCGTGATTTTCGCCGGCGACGCGAGGTGGAAGATGGAGGCGCGGGCCCCACCTGTCAGTGTCTCGCGCGAAAAAGAAAAAGGGAAGGGGGCGCGTGGGCTGGCTCGGGTGGATTGGGCTGGGCGTTGCGGCCCATGCGGAAAGAAAAGAGAAAAAGGAGAGAAGAGGGAGTGGGCCGGCCGGGAGAAAAAGAAAAAGGAGCGGCCCGATAGGAGGATGAGTTTGATATTTTCCTGGGATTTGAATTTGAAAGGATTTCAAATTCAAGCAAAAGCACGAATCGAACAAACACTCAAAATAAGGTCATTAAAATTCCGAAAATGCATGTGATGAGTTTTGTGCACTATTTAATTTCCAAAAGTTTTATATTTAGCTCTAGATTAATCTAATAAATTGATTTTAATTGAAAAGTTTTTAAAAGTTCAAATTTTTAGTGATTTTTGATGATCACGAAAACGCGGGTCGCTACAACCTACCCCACTTAAAGAGAATCTCGTCCCCGAGATTCCGGCCCTCACTCGAAAAGGTAAGGGAACTCTCGCTTGAGGGCATCTTCTCTTTCCCATGTTGCCTCTGCTTCGGTGTGATTACTCCACTGAACTCGACAAAATCTTATTGCATTCCTTCTCGTGAGTCGAGTGGCAACATCCAAAATCTTTATCGGTCTTTCCTGATACCTTAGATCAGGCTGTAAATCCATCACTTCTGGAGGGACTATTTCTTCTGGTTTTCTCAGACACTTCTTTAACTGTGACACATGGAAAACATCGTGCACATCCGACATTTCTTCGGGAAGCTCGAGGCGATATGCCACGGCTCCTATTTTCTTAAGTACCTTGAAAGGTCCAATGTACCTCGGTGCTAACTTTCCCTTTATCTGGAATCTCCTGGTTCCTCGGATCGGTGACACTTTGAGATACACATAATCTCCAACTTCGAAGCTCAATTCTCTGCGTCGGGTGTCAGCATAACTTTTCTGTCTGCTTTGGGCTGCCTTTGAATTTTCCCTGACCAAAGCTACTTTCTCTTCTGCATCTCTGATAACTGCAGGTCCGAAGAAAGAACGTTCTCCAACTTCTGACCACATCAGCGGGGTTCTGCATTTTCTGCCATACAGTGCCTCGAATGGCGACATCTGTAAACTGGCTTGATAACTGTTGTTATATGAAAATTCTGCAAAGGACAAGCTTTTCTCCCAATCTTTTCCATAGGCTAGTACACATGCTCTTAACATGTCTTCCAGGATTTGATTCACCCTTTCAGTCTGACCATCGGTTTGTGGGTGATATGCTGAACTATAATCCAGTCTTGTTCCAAGCAATTTATGCAAACTTTTCCAGAATATCGAGGTGAACTGTGTGCCTCGATCTGACACTATTCTGCGAGGAACTCCATGCAGTTTGAGCACATTGTCTATGTACAGTTGAGCATAATGATTTCCTCTGTACACTGTCTTCACAGGTATAAAGTGTGCCACTTTTGTCAATCGATCCACAATAACCCATATGGAATCATGTCCTTTCTGAGTACGGGGTAACCCTATGATGAAATCCATACTGATCTCATCCCATTTCCATTCCGGAACATGGAGGGTTTGTAACAATCCTGCAGGTCTTTTATACTCTGCTTTTACCCTGCTGCAGATGTCACAACGAGCAATGAATTCTGCTATGTCTTTCTTCATTCCAGACCACCAATATTTTTGCTTTAAATCCATATACATTTTGGTGCATCCAGGATGAATAGAATATGCTGAGTTATGAGCTTCATCCATAATCAGCTTCTGGTATTCACCAGTCTTCGGCACACAAATTCTATCCTTGTACCACAAAGTGCCCTGATTATCCACTCGAAATCCAGGGGCCTTATCCAACCCTGTCATTTTCTTTAGCTCATTTATTTCTTCATCTGACTCCTGAGCTGTCCTGATTTGTTTTTCCAGGGTCGGTTCCACACATAGAGTATTCAGACGGCCTGGCTTAGCAAAGTGAAGATTTAATTGTTTGAATTCTTCCGCAAGCTCCAGGCTTCGTCTCCGCATTTTAATCCCATTATTCTGAGATTTGCGGCTTAATGCATCTGCAACCACATTTGCCTTTCCAGGATGGTAGTGAATTTCTAGGTCATAATCCTTTATTAATTCCAAACATCTTCTCTGTCTGAGGTTTAAATCCGATTGTGTGAAAATATATTTCAGACTCTTGTGATCCGTATATATTTCACATTTATTGCCAATCAGATAATGCCTCCAAATTTTGAGAGCATGCACAACTGCTGCTAGCTCCAAATCATGAGTGGGATAATTCTGCTCATGTGTTTTCAACTGCCTTGATGCATATGCAATAACTCTGCCATCTTGCATAAGCACACATCCTAATCCTTGTCGAGATGCGTCGCAATATACGACAAAATCTCGGTGTATGTCAGGCAAGGTCAACACTGGGGCTGTGGTTAACCTTTTCTTTAACTCTTGAAAGCTTCTCTCACATGCTTCTGTCCATTTAAATTCTTTTCCCTTCTGTGTCAGAGCTGTCATTGGTCTTGCTATTTTTGAAAAACCTTCGATGAATCTGCGGTAATAACCAGCTAGACCAAAACTCCGAACTTCTGTCACAGTGGTTGGTTGCTTCCAATTAAGGACTGCCTCAACTTTGGCTGGATCCACTGATACTCCTTCTTCTGTCAAAATGTGACCGAGAAAAGCCACTTTATTTAACCAAAATTCACATTTACTGAATTTGGCATATAACTCATGGGCTCTCAATTTTTCTAGCACAATTCTCAAATGCTGCTCATGCTCTTCTGCACTTTTGGAGTAGATAAGTATGTCGTCAATGAAAACAACGACAAACCGATCTAACTCCTCCATAAACACCTTATTCATCAAATTCATGAAGTATGCGGGTGCATTTGTCAATCCAAATGGCATCACTGTGAACTCATATTGACCATATCTGGTGACAAAAGCTGTCTTGAGAATATCACATTCTCTGATTTTCAGTTGATAATACCCAGATCTTAAATCAATTTTGGAGAAATACTTGGCTCCTTTCAATTGATCAAATAAATCATCGATCCTGGGCAGTGGATATTTATTCTTAATGGTGACTTCATTTAAAGAGCGGTAGTCTATGCACATTCTGAGACTGCCGTCTTTCTTTTTAACAAAGAGAACGGGTGATCCCCATGGTGATGAACTTGGTCTGATAAATCCTTTTTCTTGTAATTCTGCTATTTGTGCCTTCAATTCTGCTAGCTCATTTGCTGCCATTCTATACGGTCTCTTTGCTATTGGAGAGGTGCCGGGGATGAGATCAATGATGAACTCTATGTCTCTGTCAGGTGGCATGCCTGGCAACTCTTCTGGAAATACATCAGGATATTCACAGACCACTGGCACTTCCTCCAACGGTCTTGCTTCCATATTATGAACCATTGGGGCAACTTTTGACCTTTTTGGTTCACACACCACTTTAATCCCTTTGTGGTTTACCAGGGTAACTTTTCTGGTGTCACAGGCTATATTGCCTTGGTGCTTACTCAACCAGTCCATTCCG
This sequence comes from Eragrostis nindensis, assembly GCA_012490785.1. NCBI lineage: Eukaryota > Viridiplantae > Streptophyta > Magnoliopsida > Poales > Poaceae > Eragrostis > Eragrostis nindensis. Next base: position 54,102 of record JAAXCT010002746.1, read on the forward strand.
AGGATAACATCTATCCCCTGGGATTCTAGGACCACTAAGTTCGCTAGGAACTCTACCCCACTTAAAAGGATCTTAACCCGTGGGCATCCCAAATAGCTTTTGGTCTCGGCCCCGGGAGTCCGGATTATCAGGGGTTGTTTTAGCATGACAGTTGGCAAACCATTTGCGGCAACAAACTTTGAAGAAACAAACGAATGCGAAGCTCCAGAATCAAACAGAACGGTTGCAAGAATGGAGTTGACAAGATACTCACCAAGAACGACATCAGGAGCGTCCTCAACTTCATCTGCATTAATGTGATTGACTTTTCCTCGGTCGAAAGATTGATTATTCCTCCGCTGCTGTCCAGAGGGTTGCTGTCCACCACGACCATTTCCAGAAGCTGCAGTTCTGGCACTGTTTGATTGATGCTGCTGAGTAGGAGCATTATTCTGGCTCAAGTAGGGACATCTAGCAATCATGTGACCAGGCTCACGGCAGCGAAAGCAAGTCCTTTTATCATTGTTGTTAGGTTGAACAACACTGGAACTGCTCCTCTGCTGACTACCAGAATTTTGATTGCGATATGATGGTGCTGAGCTTGGTTGATTGGACGCTGAGGTCCTATACTGCATGGTAGACTGATACTTTGGCTTCTGAAAATTATTATTAAACCTCAGCTTCTGATTTCTCTCCTGCTGCTTAATCTTTTTGCATTGAATTTGCGCTTCCTATCATGCTCAATGTGAGAGCGAGCATCTTCCAACAAAAGTGCACGGTTCATGAGAGTGTTGAAATCAGGATAAATATGAGTAACCAGCTGCTCTTTCAATCCAGGATTAAGTCCCTTTCTGAAACGATCCTGCTTCTTCTTATCGGTATTAACATCATCAGGAGCATATCGAGCCAATTTCATGAATTTCCTGATATATTGATTTACTGTCATTGCTCCCTGCTTCAGAGAGCGGAATTCATCAGCCTTCATCTCAATCACACCTTCTGGGATGTGATACCTCCTGAATTCTTCCTGGAATTCCTCCCAGGTAATAGCATCTGCATTCTCTGCACCCTCACGGTAATTATCCCACCATTCTCCTGCTGCTCCCTTGAGCTGGTGAGATGCCAGAAGAACTCTTTCTCTGTCATCAGCATTTACCAAGTGTAATTTCTTGGTAATATCACGCAGCCAATCATCAGCTGCCAGAGGATCCTCCTCAGTACCCTCGAAGGTCGGGGGCCTGAGTCTCATGAATTCTGACATTTTACTCTGCTGACCTGGGGCTCTGTCCATAAGTCCCTGTGCAATAATTTCCATCAGACGAGTCTGATTATCCATCACAGCCACTAGATTGGTGACAGGTGCTGCGGGTATTCTTCCACCTCTTCCACCACCTCTTCTACCACCTCTACCTCGGTTCTGTTGTCCTTCACCTCTGTTCTGGTCATTATTTTCTCCAACCTCATCCTGCACTTCCTGCTGATTTTGACTCACTTCCTCTTCCTGGTTATCTTGTTCATTTTCATGTCTGCCTCCACCTCTACCTCCTCCTCTACCTCTGCCACGCTGATTATTATTTCCTCCTCTACCACGTCCACGTCCTGCACTGTGGACGTCATCCTGATCATCATTTTGAGCGTTACGCTCTCGGCGTTGGCGCTGTTGAATTCTGGCAAATCTTTTAGGAGGCATCTGGTGGAAGGATTAGCAAAAAAGGTGAGACAAGACACTCAGGCGATTAACTAAACTACGAGGCGAAACTACAAAACTACGAGGCAAAACAAACAAGATAAATGGAAAAGAAACTCCAAAGATCTTGCAAGCACACATACAGGATAAAACCAGCATCATTACATCATTACAGCAAGCCTATTCACAATAACAAGGTTCGATCATACATACCCAAGTCCTTTTATTTATATACAAGGACTCGACGATCTACGACTCGACACAAGACTCGACCACAGGGCAACTCCGACTCGCAACTACTGAGACACACTACTGACACACCTGACACTACTAGACACCACGACTCAGGGCAACGGCTGCCACTGCCAAAAGCTACTCCACGGCGCCAACTCTGCTGCTCAGGCGTCGAAGCCACGGTCCTGGCGCCACTCTGCGTAGAGGTCGAACGGGTCCTGGGTGAGGTCGACGGTGCCAGTGCTGATCAGCCTGTAGTACTCGTCGAGGTCCACGTCTCCAACAAGGCGAGGTGCTGCTGGTGCCTCGGGCGCGGGCGAGTCGATCACCACAAACTCGTCCATATCCATCTCATCGTCAGTGCCAGTGAGATCGATGACGTTATCCGCCACCGACTCACTCCCTGACGAAACGTCCACCACAGGCTCGTCCTCCATCGGCTCCTCCTCGGAGTCTCCCACGGTCTCGAGGGCGGCCTCAAGCTCTGCTGCCCAACGGGCAAGCTCCTCTGAGTCGTCCGGCTGCTCAACCTCAGGGGAGTCCACAGTCGTGTCTGAACCTGCAAGTGTAGTGGAGTCCTCCTCCGTGTCGATCGGACAGGCGTAGTGGTAGTGTCCGTGCGGTCCTCCCATCCTCACTGTGAAGTGGCGGCGGGGTCCTCCGTGCTCCTCGTGGCAGTACCTGTAGTGGCTGTTGAGCTTACGGATCAGGTACATCGCATCCTCCTCCCAAAAGCGACGGGTGTAGTCCAGGGTCCACTGTAGGCGGTCTCTCTCAGCCTGGCAAGCGGCAAGCTGGGCCTGCGCCTGCGCAAGCTGAGCCCGAGTCTCTGCAAGACGGCGCTGGTCCTCGCCCCACCTCTCGGCGGTCTACTCGAGAACGCGGGCAGTCTGGGCGCGCTGCGCCTCCAGCTGGTCAAGCTCCTGACGAAGGGCCTCCATCTGTTCAACAAATGTTGAAAGACGGGTAAGTACCGATGAAAATAATCTTATAAATAGAAATAAGGTAAGGGAGATTTTTATAAGGTAAAACTTTACAAAATATCACACTCATCTCACTCGATTCCAACCTACGGTTTGGCCTACGGACAAGCATGGCTCTGATACCACTCTGTCGTACCCTATTTCTGAAGTACTTAGTGTTTCCCGTATCAGTCCCTGGATCAGTAGCTGATACGACACTTTCACAGAATGCTTCACAGCAAATACTTTATTTATATTACCGAGAGTCATTACAAGCCTTTTAATACATAAAGGTCTTTGTACAGATGAGGCGAGCGGCCTCAACACACACAGGCATCACGCTCAAAGGCTGACGCAGCAGCCGGAGCTAACACTTAATCTAGCGGAAGGCGACAGGGCCCCACGCCTACAGGCACCGCTTGAGCGAGGGCCGAACTTTACTCTTCTTCACCATCAGCTTGAAAGTCAAACTCGGGCTCATCTTCTGAATGATTTAAGCAAGAGTGAGTACTTAAGGTACTCAGCACGCCTAACACGAAGGGTATGATTATGCAAGGGATTATCAAAGGATTAGGCTTATGGTTAGTGACACGGCGAGAAAGCCAAGTTTATCAGAGTTGTTTGAAAACAAAGCATTTCGCAATTCTAATCAAGTATCTGTAGAGATTAGTGGGGTTGGGCGGCCCTGGGGGAGATGCAATCCTCCCCTCCAGTTCCTCAATTTTAATCACTGGCGACAACCAGCACACGGCTCAACCGGCGTTTTCCCAAAAACACACCAAGGAAACTCACGCGGAAAATCTAATCATAGTGTGGCCGATGCTTTCGCGTTGTCCAATACCGTGGAACACGGCTTTCCGGAAAGTTTCTTAACCTTGGCCAAGGGTGCACAAATTTCCCCACAAGGTGGTCCAGTCCTCCCTATCGTCATAGTTTGGACTGTCCCACTAAAGGTTCCGTACCTACTTCGTACCACCACGGCATCCCCCACGGACATCAACAGGGGCTTCGCAATCATAAAATGGTCAGTCATAAATGCTGGATCTCGAACACCCACCAACGAACGAGTCTTCTCCTGGGACTCCGTTGCATTCTCCTGCCTCCGGAGGGGTACCGGGTGAGTACTAGTAGGGTGTGGTTCCAATTCCGCGCCCATTCACGGCTTGTGGCTGCGCGAGGG
>JAAXCT010002747.1:0-58092 GCA_012490785.1 Eragrostis nindensis
AAAAAAGGGATGCAACACGAGGACTTCCCAGGAGGTCACCCATCCTAGTACTACTCTCGCCCAAGCACGCTTAACTTCGGAGTTCTGATGGGATCCGGTGCTTTAGTGCTGGTATGATCGCATCCGACATAGAACACGTGCTTATTCCTTTTATCCTCTCTTCCCACGCCTCCCCCGTGTCACCGCACGCCTTCCGATGCGGCGCGGGCCGACCGCCGTGTCATCCGAATCGGTGAAAAATTTTTATATACTTTTTTTCGAGGACGTCCAAAAAGGTGGAGAATTTTATTTCCCTATAGTCTTACGCGGTACGGATCGAAATAAAAAATAACAAAAAGAAAATAGAGCGAAAAAAGGGATGCAACACGAGGACTTCCCAGGAGGTCACCCATCCTAGTACTACTCTCGCCCAAGCACGCTTAACTTCGGAGTTCTGATGGGATCCGTTGCTTTAGTGCTGGTATGATCGCATCCGACATAGAACACGTGCTTATTCCTTTTATCCTCTCTTCCCACGCCTCCCCCGTGTCACCGCACGCCTTCCGATGCGGCGCGGGCCCGACCGCCCGTGTCGAGGACGTGAAAAAATATATTTTTTCGAGACGTCCAAAAAGGTGGAGAATTTTATTTCCCTAGTCTTACGCGGTACGGATCGAAATAAAAAATAACAAAAAGAAATAGAGCGAAAAAAGGGATGCAACACGAGGACTTCCCAGGAGGTCACCCATCCTAGTACTACTCTCGCCCAAGCACGCTTAACTTCGGAGTTCTGATGGGATCCGGTGCTTTAGTGCTGGTATGATCGCATCCGACATAGAACACGTGCTTATTCCTTTTATCCTCTCTTCCCCACGCTCCCCCGTGTCATCGCACGCCTTCCGATGCGGCGCGGGCCCGACCGCCCGTGTCATCCGACGCGGTGAAAAATTTTTATATATTTTTTTCGAGGACGTCCAAAAAGGTGGAGAATTTTATTTCCCTATAGTCTTACGCGGTACGGATCGAAATAAAAAATAACAAAAAGAAAATAGAGCGAAAAAAGGGATGCAACACGAGGACTTCCCAGGAGGTCACCCATCCTAGTACTACTCTCGCCCAAGCACGCTTAACTTCGGAGTTCTGATGGGATCCGGTGCTTTAGTGCTGGTATGATCGCATCGACATAGAACACGTGCTTATTCCTTTTATCCTCTCTTCCCACGCCTCCCCCGTGTCACCGCACGCCTTCCGATGCGGCGCGGGCCGACCGTGTCATCCGACGGTGGTCGAGGACGTCCAAAAAGGTGGAGAATTTTATTTCCCATAGTCTTACGCGGTACGGATCGAAATAAAAATAACAAAAAGAAAATAGAGCGAAAAAAGGGATGCAACACGAGGACTTCCCAGGAGGTCACCCATCCTAGTACTACTCTCGCCCAAGCACGCTTAACTTCGGAGTTCTGATGGGATCCGGTGCTTTAGTGCTGGTATGATCGCATCCGACATAGAACACGTGCTTATTCCTTTTATCCTCTCTTCCCACGCCTCCCCCGTGTCCGCACGCCTTCCGATGCGGCGCGGGCCCGACCGCCCGTGTCATCCGACGCGGTGAAAAATTTTTATATACTTTTTTCGAGGACGTCCAAAAAGGTGGAGAATTTTATTCCCTATAGTCTTACGCGGTACGGATCGAAATAAAAAATAACAAAAAGAAAATAGAGCGAAAAAAGGGATGCAACACGAGGACTTCCCAGGAGGTCACCCATCCTAGTACTACTCTCGCCCAAGCACGCTTAACTTCGGAGTTCTGATGGGATCCGGTGCTTTAGTGCTGGTATGATCGCATCCGACATAGAACACGTGCTTATTCCTTTTATCCTCTCTTCCCACGCCTCCCCCGTGTCACCGCACGCCTTCCGATGCGGCGCGGGCCCGACCGCCCGTGTCATCCGACGCGGTGTGAAAATTTTTATATACTTTTTTTCGAGGACGTCCAAAAAGGTGGAGAATTTTATTTCCCTATAGTCTTACGCGGTACGGATCGAAATAAAAAATAACAAAAAGAAAATAGAGCGAAAAAAGGGATGCAACACGAGGACTTCCCAGGAGGTCACCCATCCTAGTACTACTCTCGCCCAAGCACGCTTAACTTCGGAGTTCTGATGGGATCCGGTGCTTTAGTGCTGGTATGATCGCATCCGACATAGAACACGTGCTTATTCCTTTTATCCTCTCTTCCCACGCCTCCCCCGTGTCACCGCACGCCTTCCGATGCGGCGCGGGCCCGACCGCCCGTGTCATCCGACGCGGTGAAAAATTTTATATACTTTTTTTCGAGGACGTCCAAAAAGGTGGAGAATTTTATTTCCCTATAGTCTTACGCGGTACGGATCGAAATAAAAAATAACAAAAAGAAAATAGAGCGAAAAAAGGGATGCAACACGAGGACTTCCCAGGAGGTCACCCATCCTAGTACTACTCTCGCCCAAGCACGCTTAACTTCGGAGTTCTGATGGGATCCGGTGCTTTAGTGCTGGTATGATCGCATCCGACATAGAACACGTGCTTATTCCTTTTATCCTCTCTTCCCACGCCTCCCCCCGTGTCACCGCACGCCTTCCGATGCGGCGGGCCCGACCGCCCGTGTGTCGAGGAGTCCAAAAAGGTGGAGAATTTATTTCCCTATAGTCTTACGCGGTACGGATCGAAATAAAAAATAACAAAAAGAAAATAGAGCGAAAAAAGGGATGCAACACAGAGGACTTCCCAGGAGGTCACCCATCCTAGTACTACTCTCGCCCAAGCACGCTTAACTTCGGAGTTCTGATGGGATCCGGTGCTTTAGTGCTGGTATGATCGCATCCGACATAGAACACGTGCTTATTCCTTTTATCCTCTCTTCCACGCCTCCCCCGTGTCACCGCACGCCTTCCGATGCGGCGCGGGCCCGACCGCCCGTGTCATCCGACGCGGGTGAAAAATTTTTATATACTTTTTTCGAGGACGTCCAAAAAGGTGGAGAATTTTATTTCCCTATAGTCTTACGCGGTACGGATCGAAATAAAAAATAACAAAAGAAAATAGAGCGAAAAAAGGGATGCAACACGAGGACTTCCCAGGAGGTCACCCATCCTAGTACTACTCTCGCCCAAGCACGCTTAACTTCGGAGTTCTGATGGGATCCGGTGCTTTAGTGCTGGTATGATCGCATCCGACATAGAACACGTGCTTATTCCTTTTATCCTCTCTTCCCACGCCCCCCCGTGTCACCGCACGCCTTCCGATGCGGCGCGGGCCCGACCGCCCGTGTCATCCGACGCGGTGAAAATTTTTATATACTTTTTTTCGAGGACGTCCAAAAAGGTGGAGAATTTTATTTCCCTATAGTCTTACGCGGTACGGATCGAAATAAAAAATAACAAAAGAAAATAGAGCGAAAAAAGGGATGCAACACGAGGACTTCCCAGGAGGTCACCCATCCTAGTACTACTCTCGCCCAAGCACGCTTAACTTCGGAGTTCTGATGGGATCCGGGTGCTTTAGTGCTGGTATGATCGCATCCGACATAGAACACGTGCTTATTCCTTTTATCCTCTCTTCCCACGCCTCCCCGTGTCACCGCACGCCTTCCGATGCGGCGCGGGCCCGACCGCCCGTGTCATCCGACGCGGTGTGAAAAATTTTTATATACTTTTTTTCGAGGACGTCCAAAAAGGTGGAGAATTTTATTTCCCTATAGTCTTACGCGGTACGGATCGAAATAAAAAATAACAAAAAGAAAATAGAGCGAAAAAAGGGATGCAACACGAGGACTTCCCAGGAGGTCACCCATCCTAGTACTACTCTCGCCCAAGCACGCTTAACTTCGGAGTTCTGATGGGATCCGGTGCTTTAGTGCTGGTATGATCGCATCCGACATAGAACACGTGCTTATTCCTTTTATCCTCTCTTCCCACGCCTCCCCCGTGTCACCGCACGCCTTCCGATGCGGCGCGGGCCCGACCGCCCGTGTCATCCGACGCGGTGAAAAATTTTTATATACTTTTTTTCGAGGACGTCCAAAAAGGTGGAGAATTTTATTTCCCTATAGTCTTACGCGGTACGGATCGAAATAAAAAATAACAAAAGAAAATAGAGCGAAAAAAAGGGATGCAACACGAGGACTTCCCAGGAGGTCACCCATCCTAGTACTACTCTCGCCCAAGCACGCTTAACTTCGGAGTTCTGATGGGATCCGGTGCTTTAGTGCTGGTATGATCGCATCCGACATAGAACACGTGCTTATTCCTTTTATCCTCTCTTCCCACGCCTCCCCCGTGTCACCGCACGCCTTCCGATGCGGCGCGGGCCCGACCGCCCGTGTCATCCGACGCGGTGAAAAATTTTTATATACTTTTTTCGAGGACGTCCAAAAAGGTGGAGAATTTTATTTCCCTATAGTCTTACGCGGTACGGATCGAAATAAAAAATAACAAAAAGAAAATAGAGCGAAAAAAAGGGATGCAACACGAGGACTTCCCAGGAGGTCACCCATCCTAGTACTACTCTCGCCCAAGCACGCTTAACTTCGGAGTTCTGATGGGATCCGGTGCTTTAGTGCTGGTATGATCGCATCCGACATAGAACACGTGCTTATTCCTTTTATCCTCTCTTCCCACGCCTCCCCCGTGTCACCGCACGCCTTCCGATGCGGCGCGGGCCCGACCGCCCGTGTCATCCGACGCGGTGAAAAATTTTTATATACTTTTTTTCGAGGACGTCCAAAAAGGTGGAGAATTTTATTTCCCTATAGTCTTACGCGGTACGGATCGAAATAAAAAATAACAAAAAGAAAATAGAGCGAAAAAAGGGATGCAACACGAGGACTTCCCAGGAGGTCACCCATCCTAGTACTACTCTCGCCCAAGCACGCTTAACTTCGGAGTTCTGATGGGATCCGGTGCTTTAGTGCTGGTATGATCGCATCCGACATAGAACACGTGCTTATTCCTTTTATCCTCTCTTCCCACGCCTCCCCCGTGTCACCGCACGCCTTCCGATGCGGCGCGGGCCCGACCGCCCGTGTCATCCGACGCGGTGAAAAATTTTTATATACTTTTTTTCGAGGACGTCCAAAAAGGTGGAGAATTTTATTTCCCTATAGTCTTACGCGGTACGGATCGAAATAAAAAATAACAAAAAGAAAATAGAGCGAAAAAAGGGATGCAACACGAGGACTTCCCAGGAGGTCACCCATCCTAGTACTACTCTCGCCCAAGCACGCTTAACTTCGGAGTTCTGATGGGATCCGGTGCTTTAGTGCTGGTATGATCGCATCCGACATAGAACACGTGCTTATTCCTTTTATCCTCTCTTCCCACGCCTCCCCCGTGTCACCGCACGCCTTCCGATGCGGCGCGGGCCCGACCGCCCGTGTCATCCGACGCGGTGAAAAATTTTTATATACTTTTTTCGAGGACGTCCAAAAAGGTGGAGAATTTTATTTCCCTATAGTCTTACGCGGTACGGATCGAAATAAAAAATAACAAAAGAAAATAGAGCGAAAAAAGGGATGCAACACGAGGACTTCCCAGGAGGTCACCCATCCTAGTACTACTCTCGCCCAAGCACGCTTAACTTCGGAGTTCTGATGGGATCCGGTGCTTTAGTGCTGGTATGATCGCATCCGACATAGAACACGTGCTTATTCCTTTTATCCTCTCTTCCCACGCCTCCCCCGTGTCACCGCACGCCTTCCGATGCGCGCGCCGGCCCCGACCGACCGTGGAGGACGTCCAAAAAGGTGGAGAATTTTATTTCCCTATAGTCTTACGCGGTACGGATCGAAATAAAAAATAACAAAAAGAAAATAGAGCGAAAAAAGGGATGCAACACGAGGACTTCCCAGGAGGTCACCCATCCTAGTACTACTCTCGCCCAAGCACGCTTAACTTCGGAGTTCTGATGGGATCCGGTGCTTTAGTGCTGGTATGATCGCATCCGACATAGAACACGTGCTTATTCCTTTATCCTCTCTTCCCACGCCTCCCCCGTGTCACCGCACGCCTTCCGATGCGGCGCGGGCCCGACCGCCCGTGTCATCCGACGCGGTGAAAAATTTTTATATACTTTTTTTCGAGGACGTCCAAAAAGGTGGAGAATTTTATTTCCCTATAGTCTTACGCGGTACGGATCGAAAAAAAATAACAAAAAGAAAATAGAGCGAAAAAAGGGATGCAACACGAGGACTTCCCAGGAGGTCACCCATCCTAGTACTACTCTCGCCCAAGCACGCTTAACTTCGGAGTTCTGATGGGATCCGGTGCTTTAGTGCTGGTATGATCGCATCCGACATAGAACACGTGCTTATTCCTTTTATCCTCTCTTCCCACGCCTCCCCCGTGTCACCGCACGCCTTCCGATGCGGCGCGGGCCCGACCGCCCGTGTCATCCGACGCGGTGAAAAATTTTTATATACTTTTTTTCGAGGACGTCCAAAAAGGTGGAGAATTTTATTTCCCTATAGTCTTACGCGGTACGGATCGAAATAAAAAATAACAAAAGAAAATAGAGCGAAAAAAGGGATGCAACACGAGGACTTCCCAGGAGGTCACCCATCCTAGTACTACTCTCGCCCAAGCACGCTTAACTTCGGAGTTCTGATGGGATCCGGTGCTTTAGTGCTGGTATGATCGCATCCGACATAGAACACGTGCTTATTCCTTTTATCCTCTCTTCCCACGCCTCCCCCGTGTCACCGCACGCCTTCCGATGCGGCGCGGGCCCGACCGCCCGTGTCATCCGACGCGGTGAAAAATTTTTATATACTTTTTTTCGAGGACGTCCAAAAAGGTGGAGAATTTTATTTCCCTATAGTCTTACGCGGTACGGATCGAAATAAAAAATAACAAAAGAAAATAGAGCGAAAAAAGGGATGCAACACGAGGACTTCCCAGGAGGTCACCCATCCTAGTACTACTCTCGCCCAAGCACGCTTAACTTCGGAGTTCTGATGGGATCCGGTGCTTTAGTGCTGGTATGATCGCATCCGACATAGAACACGTGCTTATTCCTTTTATCCTCTCTTCCCACGCCTCCCCCGTGTCACCGCACGCCTTCCGATGCGGCGCGGGCCCGACCGCCCGTGTCATCCGACGCGGTGAAAAATTTTTATATACTTTTTTTCGAGGACGTCCAAAAAGGTGGAGAATTTTATTTCCCTATAGTCTTACGCGGTACGGATCGAAATAAAAAATAACAAAAAGAAAATAGAGCGAAAAAGGGATGCAACACGAGGACTTCCCAGGAGGTCACCCATCCTAGTACTACTCTCGCCCAAGCACGCTTAACTTCGGAGTTCTGATGGGATCCGGTGCTTTAGTGCTGGTATGATCGCATCCGACATAGAACACGTGCTTATTCCTTTTATCCTCTCTTCCCACGCCTCCCCCGTGTCACCGCACGCCTTCCGATGCGGCGCGGCCCGTGTCATCCGACGCGGTGTTTTTCGAGGACGTCCAAAAAGGTGGAGAATTTTATTTCCCTATAGTCTTACGCGGTACGGATCGAAATAAAAAATAACAAAAAGAAAATAGAGCGAAAAAAGGGATGCAACACGAGGACTTCCCAGGAGGTCACCCATCCTAGTACTACTCTCGCCCAAGCACGCTTAACTTCGGAGTTCTGATGGGATCCGGTGCTTTAGTGCTGGTATGATCGCATCCGACATAGAACACGTGCTTATTCCTTTTATCCTCTCTTCCCACGCCTCCCCCGTGTCACCGCACGCCTTCCGATGCGGCGCGGGCCCGACCGCCCGTGTCATCCGACGCGGTGAAAAATTTTTATATACTTTTTTTCGAGGACGTCCAAAAAGGTGGAGAATTTTATTTCCCTATAGTCTTACGCGGTACGGATCGAAATAAAAAATAACAAAAAGAAAATAGAGCGAAAAAAGGGATGCAACACGAGGACTTCCCAGGAGGTCACCCATCCTAGTACTACTCTCGCCCAAGCACGCTTAACTTCGGAGTTCTGATGGGATCCGGTGCTTTAGTGCTGGTATGATCGCATCCGACATAGAACACGTGCTTATTCCTTTTATCCTCTCTTCCCACGCCTCCCCCGTGTCACCGCACGCCTTCCGATGCGGCGCGGGCCCGACCGCCCGTGTCATCCGACGCGGTGAAAAATTTTTATATACTTTTTTTCGAGGACGTCCAAAAAGGTGGAGAATTTTATTTCCCTATAGTCTTACGCGGTACGGATCGAAATAAAAAATAACAAAAAGAAAATAGAGCGAAAAAAGGGATGCAACACGAGGACTTCCCAGGAGGTCACCCATCCTAGTACTACTCTCGCCCAAGCACGCTTAACTTCGGAGTTCTGATGGGATCCGGTGCTTTAGTGCTGGTATGATCGCATCCGACATAGAACACGTGCTTATTCCTTTTATCCTCTCTTCCCACGCCTCCCCCGTGTCACCGCACGCCTTCCGATGCGGCGCGGGCCCGACCGCCCGTGTCATCCGACGCGGTGAAAAATTTTTATATACTTTTTTTCGAGGACGTCCAAAAAGGTGGAGAATTTTATTTCCCTATAGTCTTACGCGGTACGGATCGAAATAAAAAATAACAAAAAGAAAATAGAGCGAAAAAAGGGATGCAACACGAGGACTTCCCAGGAGGTCACCCATCCTAGTACTACTCTCGCCCAAGCACGCTTAACTTCGGAGTTCTGATGGGATCCGGTGCTTTAGTGCTGGTATGATCGCATCCGACATAGAACACGTGCTTATTCCTTTTATCCTCTCTTCCCACGCCTCCCCCGTGTCACCGCACGCCTTCCGATGCGGCGCGGGCCCGACCGCCCGTGTCATCCGACGCGGTGAAAAATTTTTATATACTTTTTTTCGAGGACGTCCAAAAAGGTGGAGAATTTTATTTCCCTATAGTCTTACGCGGTACGGATCGAAATAAAAAATAACAAAAAGAAAATAGAGCGAAAAAAGGGATGCAACACGAGGACTTCCCAGGAGGTCACCCATCCTAGTACTACTCTCGCCCAAGCACGCTTAACTTCGGAGTTCTGATGGGATCCGGTGCTTTAGTGCTGGTATGATCGCATCCGACATAGAACACGTGCTTATTCCTTTTATCCTCTCTTCCCACGCCTCCCCCGTGTCACCGCACGCCTTCCGATGCGGCGCGGGCCCGACCGCCCGTGTCATCCGACGCGGTGAAAAATTTTTATATACTTTTTTTCGAGGACGTCCAAAAAGGTGGAGAATTTTATTTCCCTATAGTCTTACGCGGTACGGATCGAAATAAAAAATAACAAAAAGAAAATAGAGCGAAAAAAGGGATGCAACACGAGGACTTCCCAGGAGGTCACCCATCCTAGTACTACTCTCGCCCAAGCACGCTTAACTTCGGAGTTCTGATGGGATCCGGTGCTTTAGTGCTGGTATGATCGCATCCGACATAGAACACGTGCTTATTCCTTTTATCCTCTCTTCCCACGCCTCCCCCGTGTCACCGCACGCCTTCCGATGCGGCGCGGGCCCGACCGCCCGTGTCATCCGACGCGGTGAAAAATTTTTATATACTTTTTTTCGAGGACGTCCAAAAAGGTGGAGAATTTTATTTCCCTATAGTCTTACGCGGTACGGATCGAAATAAAAAATAACAAAAGAAAATAGAGCGAAAAAAGGGATGCAACACGAGGACTTCCCAGGAGGTCACCCATCCTAGTACTACTCTCGCCCAAGCACGCTTAACTTCGGAGTTCTGATGGGATCCGGTGCTTTAGTGCTGGTATGATCGCATCCGACATAGAACACGTGCTTATTCCTTTTATCCTCTCTTCCCACGCCTCCCCCGTGTCACCGCACGCCTTCCGATGCGGCGCGGGCCCGACCGCCCGTGTCATCCGACGCGGTGAAAAATTTTTATATACTTTTTTTCGAGGACGTCCAAAAAGGTGGAGAATTTTATTTCCCTATAGTCTTACGCGGTACGGATCGAAATAAAAAATAACAAAAGAAAATAGAGCGAAAAAAGGGATGCAACACGAGGACTTCCCAGGAGGTCACCCATCCTAGTACTACTCTCGCCCAAGCACGCTTAACTTCGGAGTTCTGATGGGATCCGGTGCTTTAGTGCTGGTATGATCGCATCCGACATAGAACACGTGCTTATTCCTTTTATCCTCTCTTCCCACGCCTCCCCCGTGTCACCGCACGCCTTCCGATGCGGCGCGGGCCCGACCGCCCGTGTCATCCGACGCGGTGAAAAATTTTTATATACTTTTTTTCGAGGACGTCCAAAAAGGTGGAGAATTTTATTTCCCTATAGTCTTACGCGGTACGGATCGAAATAAAAAATAACAAAAGAAAATAGAGCGAAAAAAGGGATGCAACACGAGGACTTCCCAGGAGGTCACCCATCCTAGTACTACTCTCGCCCAAGCACGCTTAACTTCGGAGTTCTGATGGGATCCGGTGCTTTAGTGCTGGTATGATCGCATCCGACATAGAACACGTGCTTATTCCTTTTATCCTCTCTTCCCACGCCTCCCCCGTGTCACCGCACGCCTTCCGATGCGGCGCGGGCCCGACCGCCCGTGTCATCCGACGCGGTGAAAAATTTTTATATACTTTTTTTCGAGGACGTCCAAAAAGGTGGAGAATTTTATTTCCCTATAGTCTTACGCGGTACGGATCGAAATAAAAAATAACAAAAGAAAATAGAGCGAAAAAAGGGATGCAACACGAGGACTTCCCAGGAGGTCACCCATCCTAGTACTACTCTCGCCCAAGCACGCTTAACTTCGGAGTTCTGATGGGATCCGGTGCTTTAGTGCTGGTATGATCGCATCCGACATAGAACACGTGCTTATTCCTTTTATCCTCTCTTCCCACGCCTCCCCCGTGTCACCGCACGCCTTCCGATGCGGCGCGGGCCCGACCGCCCGTGTCATCCGACGCGGTGAAAAATTTTTATATACTTTTTTTCGAGGACGTCCAAAAAGGTGGAGAATTTTATTTCCCTATAGTCTTACGCGGTACGGATCGAAATAAAAAATAACAAAAGAAAATAGAGCGAAAAAAGGGATGCAACACGAGGACTTCCCAGGAGGTCACCCATCCTAGTACTACTCTCGCCCAAGCACGCTTAACTTCGGAGTTCTGATGGGATCCGGTGCTTTAGTGCTGGTATGATCGCATCCGACATAGAACACGTGCTTATTCCTTTTATCCTCTCTTCCCACGCCTCCCCCGTGTCACCGCACGCCTTCCGATGCGGCGCGGGCCCGACCGCCCGTGTCATCCGACGCGGTGAAAAATTTTTATATACTTTTTTTCGAGGACGTCCAAAAAGGTGGAGAATTTTATTTCCCTATAGTCTTACGCGGTACGGATCGAAATAAAAAATAACAAAAGAAAATAGAGCGAAAAAAGGGATGCAACACGAGGACTTCCCAGGAGGTCACCCATCCTAGTACTACTCTCGCCCAAGCACGCTTAACTTCGGAGTTCTGATGGGATCCGGTGCTTTAGTGCTGGTATGATCGCATCCGACATAGAACACGTGCTTATTCCTTTTATCCTCTCTTCCCACGCCTCCCCCGTGTCACCGCACGCCTTCCGATGCGGCGCGGGCCCGACCGCCCGTGTCATCCGACGCGGTGAAAAATTTTTATATACTTTTTTTCGAGGACGTCCAAAAAGGTGGAGAATTTTATTTCCCTATAGTCTTACGCGGTACGGATCGAAATAAAAAATAACAAAAGAAAATAGAGCGAAAAAAGGGATGCAACACGAGGACTTCCCAGGAGGTCACCCATCCTAGTACTACTCTCGCCCAAGCACGCTTAACTTCGGAGTTCTGATGGGATCCGGTGCTTTAGTGCTGGTATGATCGCATCCGACATAGAACACGTGCTTATTCCTTTTATCCTCTCTTCCCACGCCTCCCCCGTGTCACCGCACGCCTTCCGATGCGGCGCGGGCCCGACCGCCCGTGTCATCCGACGCGGTGAAAAATTTTTATATACTTTTTTTCGAGGACGTCCAAAAAGGTGGAGAATTTTATTTCCCTATAGTCTTACGCGGTACGGATCGAAATAAAAAATAACAAAAAGAAAATAGAGCGAAAAAAGGGATGCAACACGAGGACTTCCCAGGAGGTCACCCATCCTAGTACTACTCTCGCCCAAGCACGCTTAACTTCGGAGTTCTGATGGGATCCGGTGCTTTAGTGCTGGTATGATCGCATCCGACATAGAACACGTGCTTATTCCTTTTATCCTCTCTTCCCACGCCTCCCCCGTGTCACCGCACGCCTTCCGATGCGGCGCGGGCCCGACCGCCCGTGTCATCCGACGCGGTGAAAAATTTTTATATACTTTTTTTCGAGGACGTCCAAAAAGGTGGAGAATTTTATTTCCCTATAGTCTTACGCGGTACGGATCGAAATAAAAAATAACAAAAGAAAATAGAGCGAAAAAAGGGATGCAACACGAGGACTTCCCAGGAGGTCACCCATCCTAGTACTACTCTCGCCCAAGCACGCTTAACTTCGGAGTTCTGATGGGATCCGGTGCTTTAGTGCTGGTATGATCGCATCCGACATAGAACACGTGCTTATTCCTTTTATCCTCTCTTCCCACGCCTCCCCCGTGTCACCGCACGCCTTCCGATGCGGCGCGGGCCCGACCGCCCGTGTCATCCGACGCGGTGAAAAATTTTTATATACTTTTTTTCGAGGACGTCCAAAAAGGTGGAGAATTTTATTTCCCTATAGTCTTACGCGGTACGGATCGAAATAAAAAATAACAAAAAGAAAATAGAGCGAAAAAAGGGATGCAACACGAGGACTTCCCAGGAGGTCACCCATCCTAGTACTACTCTCGCCCAAGCACGCTTAACTTCGGAGTTCTGATGGGATCCGGTGCTTTAGTGCTGGTATGATCGCATCCGACATAGAACACGTGCTTATTCCTTTTATCCTCTCTTCCCACGCCTCCCCCGTGTCACCGCACGCCTTCCGATGCGGCGCGGGCCCGACCGCCCGTGTCATCCGACGCGGTGAAAAATTTTTATATACTTTTTTTCGAGGACGTCCAAAAAGGTGGAGAATTTTATTTCCCTATAGTCTTACGCGGTACGGATCGAAATAAAAAATAACAAAAGAAAATAGAGCGAAAAAAGGGATGCAACACGAGGACTTCCCAGGAGGTCACCCATCCTAGTACTACTCTCGCCCAAGCACGCTTAACTTCGGAGTTCTGATGGGATCCGGTGCTTTAGTGCTGGTATGATCGCATCCGACATAGAACACGTGCTTATTCCTTTTATCCTCTCTTCCCACGCCTCCCCCGTGTCACCGCACGCCTTCCGATGCGGCGCGGGCCCGACCGCCCGTGTCATCCGACGCGGTGAAAAATTTTATATACTTTTTTTCGAGGACGTCCAAAAAGGTGGAGAATTTTATTTCCCTATAGTCTTACGCGGTACGGATCGAAATAAAAAATAACAAAAGAAAATAGAGCGAAAAAAGGGATGCAACACGAGGACTTCCCAGGAGGTCACCCATCCTAGTACTACTCTCGCCCAAGCACGCTTAACTTCGGAGTTCTGATGGGATCCGGTGCTTTAGTGCTGGTATGATCGCATCCGACATAGAACACGTGCTTATTCCTTTTATCCTCTCTTCCCACGCCTCCCCCGTGTCACCGCACGCCTTCCGATGCGGCGCGGGCCCGACCGCCCGTGTCATCCGACGCGGTGAAAAATTTTTATATACTTTTTTTCGAGGACGTCCAAAAAGGTGGAGAATTTTATTTCCCTATAGTCTTACGCGGTACGGATCGAAATAAAAAATAACAAAAGAAAATAGAGCGAAAAAAGGGATGCAACACGAGGACTTCCCAGGAGGTCACCCATCCTAGTACTACTCTCGCCCAAGCACGCTTAACTTCGGAGTTCTGATGGGATCCGGTGCTTTAGTGCTGGTATGATCGCATCCGACATAGAACACGTGCTTATTCCTTTTATCCTCTCTTCCCACGCCTCCCCCGTGTCACCGCACGCCTTCCGATGCGGCGCGGGCCCGACCGCCCGTGTCATCCGACGCGGTGAAAAATTTTTATATACTTTTTTTCGAGGACGTCCAAAAAGGTGGAGAATTTTATTTCCCTATAGTCTTACGCGGTACGGATCGAAATAAAAAATAACAAAAGAAAATAGAGCGAAAAAAGGGATGCAACACGAGGACTTCCCAGGAGGTCACCCATCCTAGTACTACTCTCGCCCAAGCACGCTTAACTTCGGAGTTCTGATGGGATCCGGTGCTTTAGTGCTGGTATGATCGCATCCGACATAGAACACGTGCTTATTCCTTTTATCCTCTCTTCCCACGCCTCCCCCGTGTCACCGCACGCCTTCCGATGCGGCGCGGGCCCGACCGCCCGTGTCATCCGACGCGGTGAAAAATTTTTATATACTTTTTTTCGAGGACGTCCAAAAAGGTGGAGAATTTTATTTCCCTATAGTCTTACGCGGTACGGATCGAAATAAAAAATAACAAAAAGAAAATAGAGCGAAAAAAGGGATGCAACACGAGGACTTCCCAGGAGGTCACCCATCCTAGTACTACTCTCGCCCAAGCACGCTTAACTTCGGAGTTCTGATGGGATCCGGTGCTTTAGTGCTGGTATGATCGCATCCGACATAGAACACGTGCTTATTCCTTTTATCCTCTCTTCCCACGCCTCCCCCGTGTCACCGCACGCCTTCCGATGCGGCGCGGGCCCGACCGCCCGTGTCATCCGACGCGGTGAAAAATTTTTATATACTTTTTTTCGAGGACGTCCAAAAAGGTGGAGAATTTTATTTCCCTATAGTCTTACGCGGTACGGATCGAAATAAAAAATAACAAAAGAAAATAGAGCGAAAAAAGGGATGCAACACGAGGACTTCCCAGGAGGTCACCCATCCTAGTACTACTCTCGCCCAAGCACGCTTAACTTCGGAGTTCTGATGGGATCCGGTGCTTTAGTGCTGGTATGATCGCATCCGACATAGAACACGTGCTTATTCCTTTTATCCTCTCTTCCCACGCCTCCCCCGTGTCACCGCACGCCTTCCGATGCGGCGCGGGCCCGACCGCCCGTGTCATCCGACGCGGTGAAAAATTTTTATATACTTTTTTTCGAGGACGTCCAAAAAGGTGGAGAATTTTATTTCCCTATAGTCTTACGCGGTACGGATCGAAATAAAAAATAACAAAAGAAAATAGAGCGAAAAAAGGGATGCAACACGAGGACTTCCCAGGAGGTCACCCATCCTAGTACTACTCTCGCCCAAGCACGCTTAACTTCGGAGTTCTGATGGGATCCGGTGCTTTAGTGCTGGTATGATCGCATCCGACATAGAACACGTGCTTATTCCTTTTATCCTCTCTTCCCACGCCTCCCCCGTGTCACCGCACGCCTTCCGATGCGGCGCGGGCCCGACCGCCCGTGTCATCCGACGCGGTGAAAAATTTTTATATACTTTTTTTCGAGGACGTCCAAAAAGGTGGAGAATTTTATTTCCCTATAGTCTTACGCGGTACGGATCGAAATAAAAAATAACAAAAGAAAATAGAGCGAAAAAAGGGATGCAACACGAGGACTTCCCAGGAGGTCACCCATCCTAGTACTACTCTCGCCCAAGCACGCTTAACTTCGGAGTTCTGATGGGATCCGGTGCTTTAGTGCTGGTATGATCGCATCCGACATAGAACACGTGCTTATTCCTTTTATCCTCTCTTCCCACGCCTCCCCCGTGTCACCGCACGCCTTCCGATGCGGCGCGGGCCCGACCGCCCGTGTCATCCGACGCGGTGAAAAATTTTTATATACTTTTTTTCGAGGACGTCCAAAAAGGTGGAGAATTTTATTTCCCTATAGTCTTACGCGGTACGGATCGAAATAAAAAATAACAAAAGAAAATAGAGCGAAAAAAGGGATGCAACACGAGGACTTCCCAGGAGGTCACCCATCCTAGTACTACTCTCGCCCAAGCACGCTTAACTTCGGAGTTCTGATGGGATCCGGTGCTTTAGTGCTGGTATGATCGCATCCGACATAGAACACGTGCTTATTCCTTTTATCCTCTCTTCCCACGCCTCCCCCGTGTCACCGCACGCCTTCCGATGCGGCGCGGGCCCGACCGCCCGTGTCATCCGACGCGGTGAAAAATTTTATATACTTTTTTTCGAGGACGTCCAAAAAGGTGGAGAATTTTATTTCCCTATAGTCTTACGCGGTACGGATCGAAATAAAAAATAACAAAAAGAAAATAGAGCGAAAAAAGGGATGCAACACGAGGACTTCCCAGGAGGTCACCCATCCTAGTACTACTCTCGCCCAAGCACGCTTAACTTCGGAGTTCTGATGGGATCCGGTGCTTTAGTGCTGGTATGATCGCATCCGACATAGAACACGTGCTTATTCCTTTTATCCTCTCTTCCCACGCCTCCCCCGTGTCACCGCACGCCTTCCGATGCGGCGCGGGCCCGACCGCCCGTGTCATCCGACGCGGTGAAAAATTTTTATATACTTTTTTTCGAGGACGTCCAAAAAGGTGGAGAATTTTATTTCCCTATAGTCTTACGCGGTACGGATCGAAATAAAAAATAACAAAAGAAAATAGAGCGAAAAAAGGGATGCAACACGAGGACTTCCCAGGAGGTCACCCATCCTAGTACTACTCTCGCCCAAGCACGCTTAACTTCGGAGTTCTGATGGGATCCGGTGCTTTAGTGCTGGTATGATCGCATCCGACATAGAACACGTGCTTATTCCTTTTATCCTCTCTTCCCACGCCTCCCCCGTGTCACCGCACGCCTTCCGATGCGGCGCGGGCCCGACCGCCCGTGTCATCCGACGCGGTGAAAAATTTTTATATACTTTTTTTCGAGGACGTCCAAAAAGGTGGAGAATTTTATTTCCCTATAGTCTTACGCGGTACGGATCGAAATAAAAAATAACAAAAGAAAATAGAGCGAAAAAAGGGATGCAACACGAGGACTTCCCAGGAGGTCACCCATCCTAGTACTACTCTCGCCCAAGCACGCTTAACTTCGGAGTTCTGATGGGATCCGGTGCTTTAGTGCTGGTATGATCGCATCCGACATAGAACACGTGCTTATTCCTTTTATCCTCTCTTCCCACGCCTCCCCCGTGTCACCGCACGCCTTCCGATGCGGCGCGGGCCCGACCGCCCGTGTCATCCGACGCGGTGAAAAATTTTTATATACTTTTTTTCGAGGACGTCCAAAAAGGTGGAGAATTTTATTTCCCTATAGTCTTACGCGGTACGGATCGAAATAAAAAATAACAAAAAGAAAATAGAGCGAAAAAAGGGATGCAACACGAGGACTTCCCAGGAGGTCACCCATCCTAGTACTACTCTCGCCCAAGCACGCTTAACTTCGGAGTTCTGATGGGATCCGGTGCTTTAGTGCTGGTATGATCGCATCCGACATAGAACACGTGCTTATTCCTTTTATCCTCTCTTCCCACGCCTCCCCCGTGTCACCGCACGCCTTCCGATGCGGCGCGGGCCCGACCGCCCGTGTCATCCGACGCGGTGAAAAATTTTTATATACTTTTTTTCGAGGACGTCCAAAAAGGTGGAGAATTTTATTTCCCTATAGTCTTACGCGGTACGGATCGAAATAAAAAATAACAAAAGAAAATAGAGCGAAAAAAGGGATGCAACACGAGGACTTCCCAGGAGGTCACCCATCCTAGTACTACTCTCGCCCAAGCACGCTTAACTTCGGAGTTCTGATGGGATCCGGTGCTTTAGTGCTGGTATGATCGCATCCGACATAGAACACGTGCTTATTCCTTTTATCCTCTCTTCCCACGCCTCCCCCGTGTCACCGCACGCCTTCCGATGCGGCGCGGGCCCGACCGCCCGTGTCATCCGACGCGGTGAAAAATTTTTATATACTTTTTTTCGAGGACGTCCAAAAAGGTGGAGAATTTTATTTCCCTATAGTCTTACGCGGTACGGATCGAAATAAAAAATAACAAAAAGAAAATAGAGCGAAAAAAGGGATGCAACACGAGGACTTCCCAGGAGGTCACCCATCCTAGTACTACTCTCGCCCAAGCACGCTTAACTTCGGAGTTCTGATGGGATCCGGTGCTTTAGTGCTGGTATGATCGCATCCGACATAGAACACGTGCTTATTCCTTTTATCCTCTCTTCCCACGCCTCCCCCGTGTCACCGCACGCCTTCCGATGCGGCGCGGGCCCGACCGCCCGTGTCATCCGACGCGGTGAAAAATTTTTATATACTTTTTTTCGAGGACGTCCAAAAAGGTGGAGAATTTTATTTCCCTATAGTCTTACGCGGTACGGATCGAAATAAAAAATAACAAAAAGAAAATAGAGCGAAAAAAGGGATGCAACACGAGGACTTCCCAGGAGGTCACCCATCCTAGTACTACTCTCGCCCAAGCACGCTTAACTTCGGAGTTCTGATGGGATCCGGTGCTTTAGTGCTGGTATGATCGCATCCGACATAGAACACGTGCTTATTCCTTTTATCCTCTCTTCCCACGCCTCCCCCGTGTCACCGCACGCCTTCCGATGCGGCGCGGGCCCGACCGCCCGTGTCATCCGACGCGGTGAAAAATTTTTATATACTTTTTTTCGAGGACGTCCAAAAAGGTGGAGAATTTTATTTCCCTATAGTCTTACGCGGTACGGATCGAAATAAAAAATAACAAAAAGAAAATAGAGCGAAAAAAGGGATGCAACACGAGGACTTCCCAGGAGGTCACCCATCCTAGTACTACTCTCGCCCAAGCACGCTTAACTTCGGAGTTCTGATGGGATCCGGTGCTTTAGTGCTGGTATGATCGCATCCGACATAGAACACGTGCTTATTCCTTTTATCCTCTCTTCCCACGCCTCCCCCGTGTCACCGCACGCCTTCCGATGCGGCGCGGGCCCGACCGCCCGTGTCATCCGACGCGGTGAAAAATTTTTATATACTTTTTTTCGAGGACGTCCAAAAAGGTGGAGAATTTTATTTCCCTATAGTCTTACGCGGTACGGATCGAAATAAAAAATAACAAAAGAAAATAGAGCGAAAAAAGGGATGCAACACGAGGACTTCCCAGGAGGTCACCCATCCTAGTACTACTCTCGCCCAAGCACGCTTAACTTCGGAGTTCTGATGGGATCCGGTGCTTTAGTGCTGGTATGATCGCATCCGACATAGAACACGTGCTTATTCCTTTTATCCTCTCTTCCCACGCCTCCCCCGTGTCACCGCACGCCTTCCGATGCGGCGCGGGCCCGACCGCCCGTGTCATCCGACGCGGTGAAAAATTTTTATATACTTTTTTTCGAGGACGTCCAAAAAGGTGGAGAATTTTATTTCCCTATAGTCTTACGCGGTACGGATCGAAATAAAAAATAACAAAAGAAAATAGAGCGAAAAAAGGGATGCAACACGAGGACTTCCCAGGAGGTCACCCATCCTAGTACTACTCTCGCCCAAGCACGCTTAACTTCGGAGTTCTGATGGGATCCGGTGCTTTAGTGCTGGTATGATCGCATCCGACATAGAACACGTGCTTATTCCTTTTATCCTCTCTTCCCACGCCTCCCCCGTGTCACCGCACGCCTTCCGATGCGGCGCGGGCCCGACCGCCCGTGTCATCCGACGCGGTGAAAAATTTTTATATACTTTTTTTCGAGGACGTCCAAAAAGGTGGAGAATTTTATTTCCCTATAGTCTTACGCGGTACGGATCGAAATAAAAAATAACAAAAAGAAAATAGAGCGAAAAAAGGGATGCAACACGAGGACTTCCCAGGAGGTCACCCATCCTAGTACTACTCTCGCCCAAGCACGCTTAACTTCGGAGTTCTGATGGGATCCGGTGCTTTAGTGCTGGTATGATCGCATCCGACATAGAACACGTGCTTATTCCTTTTATCCTCTCTTCCCACGCCTCCCCCGTGTCACCGCACGCCTTCCGATGCGGCGCGGGCCCGACCGCCCGTGTCATCCGACGCGGTGAAAAATTTTTATATACTTTTTTTCGAGGACGTCCAAAAAGGTGGAGAATTTTATTTCCCTATAGTCTTACGCGGTACGGATCGAAATAAAAAATAACAAAAAGAAAATAGAGCGAAAAAAGGGATGCAACACGAGGACTTCCCAGGAGGTCACCCATCCTAGTACTACTCTCGCCCAAGCACGCTTAACTTCGGAGTTCTGATGGGATCCGGTGCTTTAGTGCTGGTATGATCGCATCCGACATAGAACACGTGCTTATTCCTTTTATCCTCTCTTCCCACGCCTCCCCCGTGTCACCGCACGCCTTCCGATGCGGCGCGGGCCCGACCGCCCGTGTCATCCGACGCGGTGAAAAATTTTTATATACTTTTTTTCGAGGACGTCCAAAAAGGTGGAGAATTTTATTTCCCTATAGTCTTACGCGGTACGGATCGAAATAAAAAATAACAAAAGAAAATAGAGCGAAAAAAGGGATGCAACACGAGGACTTCCCAGGAGGTCACCCATCCTAGTACTACTCTCGCCCAAGCACGCTTAACTTCGGAGTTCTGATGGGATCCGGTGCTTTAGTGCTGGTATGATCGCATCCGACATAGAACACGTGCTTATTCCTTTTATCCTCTCTTCCCACGCCTCCCCCGTGTCACCGCACGCCTTCCGATGCGGCGCGGGCCCGACCGCCCGTGTCATCCGACGCGGTGAAAAATTTTTATATACTTTTTTTCGAGGACGTCCAAAAAGGTGGAGAATTTTATTTCCCTATAGTCTTACGCGGTACGGATCGAAATAAAAAATAACAAAAGAAAATAGAGCGAAAAAAGGGATGCAACACGAGGACTTCCCAGGAGGTCACCCATCCTAGTACTACTCTCGCCCAAGCACGCTTAACTTCGGAGTTCTGATGGGATCCGGTGCTTTAGTGCTGGTATGATCGCATCCGACATAGAACACGTGCTTATTCCTTTTATCCTCTCTTCCCACGCCTCCCCCGTGTCACCGCACGCCTTCCGATGCGGCGCGGGCCCGACCGCCCGTGTCATCCGACGCGGTGAAAAATTTTTATATACTTTTTTTCGAGGACGTCCAAAAAGGTGGAGAATTTTATTTCCCTATAGTCTTACGCGGTACGGATCGAAATAAAAAATAACAAAAAGAAAATAGAGCGAAAAAAGGGATGCAACACGAGGACTTCCCAGGAGGTCACCCATCCTAGTACTACTCTCGCCCAAGCACGCTTAACTTCGGAGTTCTGATGGGATCCGGTGCTTTAGTGCTGGTATGATCGCATCCGACATAGAACACGTGCTTATTCCTTTTATCCTCTCTTCCCACGCCTCCCCCGTGTCACCGCACGCCTTCCGATGCGGCGCGGGCCCGACCGCCCGTGTCATCCGACGCGGTGAAAAATTTTTATATACTTTTTTTCGAGGACGTCCAAAAAGGTGGAGAATTTTATTTCCCTATAGTCTTACGCGGTACGGATCGAAATAAAAAATAACAAAAGAAAATAGAGCGAAAAAAGGGATGCAACACGAGGACTTCCCAGGAGGTCACCCATCCTAGTACTACTCTCGCCCAAGCACGCTTAACTTCGGAGTTCTGATGGGATCCGGTGCTTTAGTGCTGGTATGATCGCATCCGACATAGAACACGTGCTTATTCCTTTTATCCTCTCTTCCCACGCCTCCCCCGTGTCACCGCACGCCTTCCGATGCGGCGCGGGCCCGACCGCCCGTGTCATCCGACGCGTGAAAAATTTTTATATACTTTTTTTCGAGGACGTCCAAAAAGGTGGAGAATTTTATTTCCCTATAGTCTTACGCGGTACGGATCGAAATAAAAAATAACAAAAGAAAATAGAGCGAAAAAAGGGATGCAACACGAGGACTTCCCAGGAGGTCACCCATCCTAGTACTACTCTCGCCCAAGCACGCTTAACTTCGGAGTTCTGATGGGATCCGGTGCTTTAGTGCTGGTATGATCGCATCCGACATAGAACACGTGCTTATTCCTTTTATCCTCTCTTCCCACGCCTCCCCCGTGTCACCGCACGCCTTCCGATGCGGCGCGGGCCCGACCGCCCGTGTCATCCGACGCGGTGAAAAATTTTTATATACTTTTTTTCGAGGACGTCCAAAAAGGTGGAGAATTTTATTTCCCTATAGTCTTACGCGGTACGGATCGAAATAAAAAATAACAAAAGAAAATAGAGCGAAAAAAGGGATGCAACACGAGGACTTCCCAGGAGGTCACCCATCCTAGTACTACTCTCGCCCAAGCACGCTTAACTTCGGAGTTCTGATGGGATCCGGTGCTTTAGTGCTGGTATGATCGCATCCGACATAGAACACGTGCTTATTCCTTTTATCCTCTCTTCCCACGCCTCCCCCGTGTCACCGCACGCCTTCCGATGCGGCGCGGGCCCGACCGCCCGTGTCATCCGACGCGGTGAAAAATTTTTATATACTTTTTTTCGAGGACGTCCAAAAAGGTGGAGAATTTTATTTCCCTATAGTCTTACGCGGTACGGATCGAAATAAAAAATAACAAAAGAAAATAGAGCGAAAAAAGGGATGCAACACGAGGACTTCCCAGGAGGTCACCCATCCTAGTACTACTCTCGCCCAAGCACGCTTAACTTCGGAGTTCTGATGGGATCCGGTGCTTTAGTGCTGGTATGATCGCATCCGACATAGAACACGTGCTTATTCCTTTTATCCTCTCTTCCCACGCCTCCCCCGTGTCACCGCACGCCTTCCGATGCGGCGCGGGCCCGACCGCCCGTGTCATCCGACGCGGTGAAAAATTTTTATATACTTTTTTTCGAGGACGTCCAAAAAGGTGGAGAATTTTATTTCCCTATAGTCTTACGCGGTACGGATCGAAATAAAAAATAACAAAAGAAAATAGAGCGAAAAAAGGGATGCAACACGAGGACTTCCCAGGAGGTCACCCATCCTAGTACTACTCTCGCCCAAGCACGCTTAACTTCGGAGTTCTGATGGGATCCGGTGCTTTAGTGCTGGTATGATCGCATCCGACATAGAACACGTGCTTATTCCTTTTATCCTCTCTTCCCACGCCTCCCCCGTGTCACCGCACGCCTTCCGATGCGGCGCGGGCCCGACCGCCCGTGTCATCCGACGCGGTGAAAAATTTTTATATACTTTTTTTCGAGGACGTCCAAAAAGGTGGAGAATTTTATTTCCCTATAGTCTTACGCGGTACGGATCGAAATAAAAAATAACAAAAAGAAAATAGAGCGAAAAAAGGGATGCAACACGAGGACTTCCCAGGAGGTCACCCATCCTAGTACTACTCTCGCCCAAGCACGCTTAACTTCGGAGTTCTGATGGGATCCGGTGCTTTAGTGCTGGTATGATCGCATCCGACATAGAACACGTGCTTATTCCTTTTATCCTCTCTTCCCACGCCTCCCCCGTGTCACCGCACGCCTTCCGATGCGGCGCGGGCCCGACCGCCCGTGTCATCCGACGCGGTGAAAAATTTTTATATACTTTTTTTCGAGGACGTCCAAAAAGGTGGAGAATTTTATTTCCCTATAGTCTTACGCGGTACGGATCGAAATAAAAAATAACAAAAAGAAAATAGAGCGAAAAAAGGGATGCAACACGAGGACTTCCCAGGAGGTCACCCATCCTAGTACTACTCTCGCCCAAGCACGCTTAACTTCGGAGTTCTGATGGGATCCGGTGCTTTAGTGCTGGTATGATCGCATCCGACATAGAACACGTGCTTATTCCTTTTATCCTCTCTTCCCACGCCTCCCCCGTGTCACCGCACGCCTTCCGATGCGGCGCGGGCCCGACCGCCCGTGTCATCCGACGCGGTGAAAAATTTTTATATACTTTTTTTCGAGGACGTCCAAAAAGGTGGAGAATTTTATTTCCCTATAGTCTTACGCGGTACGGATCGAAATAAAAAATAACAAAAGAAAATAGAGCGAAAAAAGGGATGCAACACGAGGACTTCCCAGGAGGTCACCCATCCTAGTACTACTCTCGCCCAAGCACGCTTAACTTCGGAGTTCTGATGGGATCCGGTGCTTTAGTGCTGGTATGATCGCATCCGACATAGAACACGTGCTTATTCCTTTTATCCTCTCTTCCCACGCCTCCCCCGTGTCACCGCACGCCTTCCGATGCGGCGCGGGCCCGACCGCCCGTGTCATCCGACGCGGTGAAAAATTTTTATATACTTTTTTTCGAGGACGTCCAAAAAGGTGGAGAATTTTATTTCCCTATAGTCTTACGCGGTACGGATCGAAATAAAAAATAACAAAAAGAAAATAGAGCGAAAAAAGGGATGCAACACGAGGACTTCCCAGGAGGTCACCCATCCTAGTACTACTCTCGCCCAAGCACGCTTAACTTCGGAGTTCTGATGGGATCCGGTGCTTTAGTGCTGGTATGATCGCATCCGACATAGAACACGTGCTTATTCCTTTTATCCTCTCTTCCCACGCCTCCCCCGTGTCACCGCACGCCTTCCGATGCGGCGCGGGCCCGACCGCCCGTGTCATCCGACGCGGTGAAAAATTTTTATATACTTTTTTTCGAGGACGTCCAAAAAGGTGGAGAATTTTATTTCCCTATAGTCTTACGCGGTACGGATCGAAATAAAAAATAACAAAAAGAAAATAGAGCGAAAAAAGGGATGCAACACGAGGACTTCCCAGGAGGTCACCCATCCTAGTACTACTCTCGCCCAAGCACGCTTAACTTCGGAGTTCTGATGGGATCCGGTGCTTTAGTGCTGGTATGATCGCATCCGACATAGAACACGTGCTTATTCCTTTTATCCTCTCTTCCCACGCCTCCCCCGTGTCACCGCACGCCTTCCGATGCGGCGCGGGCCCGACCGCCCGTGTCATCCGACGCGGTGAAAAATTTTTATATACTTTTTTTCGAGGACGTCCAAAAAGGTGGAGAATTTTATTTCCCTATAGTCTTACGCGGTACGGATCGAAATAAAAAATAACAAAAAGAAAATAGAGCGAAAAAAGGGATGCAACACGAGGACTTCCCAGGAGGTCACCCATCCTAGTACTACTCTCGCCCAAGCACGCTTAACTTCGGAGTTCTGATGGGATCCGGTGCTTTAGTGCTGGTATGATCGCATCCGACATAGAACACGTGCTTATTCCTTTTATCCTCTCTTCCCACGCCTCCCCCGTGTCACCGCACGCCTTCCGATGCGGCGCGGGCCCGACCGCCCGTGTCATCCGACTCGGTGAAAAATTTTTATATACTTTTTTTCGAGGACGTCCAAAAAGGTGGAGAATTTTATTTCCCTATAGTCTTACGCGGTACGGATCGAAATAAAAAATAACAAAAAGAAAATAGAGCGAAAAAAGGGATGCAACACGAGGACTTCCCAGGAGGTCACCCATCCTAGTACTACTCTCGCCCAAGCACGCTTAACTTCGGAGTTCTGATGGGATCCGGTGCTTTAGTGCTGGTATGATCGCATCCGACATAGAACACGTGCTTATTCCTTTTATCCTCTCTTCCCACGCCTCCCCCGTGTCACCGCACGCCTTCCGATGCGGCGCGGGCCCGACCGCCCGTGTCATCCGACGCGGTGAAAAATTTTTATATACTTTTTTTCGAGGACGTCCAAAAAGGTGGAGAATTTTATTTCCCTATAGTCTTACGCGGTACGGATCGAAATAAAAAATAACAAAAAGAAAATAGAGCGAAAAAAGGGATGCAACACGAGGACTTCCCAGGAGGTCACCCATCCTAGTACTACTCTCGCCCAAGCACGCTTAACTTCGGAGTTCTGATGGGATCCGGTGCTTTAGTGCTGGTATGATCGCATCCGACATAGAACACGTGCTTATTCCTTTTATCCTCTCTTCCCACGCCTCCCCCGTGTCACCGCACGCCTTCCGATGCGGCGCGGGCCCGACCGCCCGTGTCATCCGACGCGGTGAAAAATTTTTATATACTTTTTTTCGAGGACGTCCAAAAAGGTGGAGAATTTTATTTCCCTATAGTCTTACGCGGTACGGATCGAAATAAAAAATAACAAAAAGAAAATAGAGCGAAAAAAGGGATGCAACACGAGGACTTCCCAGGAGGTCACCCATCCTAGTACTACTCTCGCCCAAGCACGCTTAACTTCGGAGTTCTGATGGGATCCGGTGCTTTAGTGCTGGTATGATCGCATCCGACATAGAACACGTGCTTATTCCTTTTATCCTCTCTTCCCACGCCTCCCCCGTGTCACCGCACGCCTTCCGATGCGGCGCGGGCCCGACCGCCCGTGTCATCCGACTCGGTGAAAAATTTTTATATACTTTTTTTCGAGGACGTCCAAAAAGGTGGAGAATTTTATTTCCCTATAGTCTTACGCGGTACGGATCGAAATAAAAAATAACAAAAGAAAATAGAGCGAAAAAAGGGATGCAACACGAGGACTTCCCAGGAGGTCACCCATCCTAGTACTACTCTCGCCCAAGCACGCTTAACTTCGGAGTTCTGATGGGATCCGGTGCTTTAGTGCTGGTATGATCGCATCCGACATAGAACACGTGCTTATTCCTTTTATCCTCTCTTCCCACGCCTCCCCCGTGTCATCGCACGCCTTCCGATGCGGCGCGGGCCCGACCGCCCGTGTCATCCGAC
This sequence comes from Eragrostis nindensis, assembly GCA_012490785.1. NCBI lineage: Eukaryota > Viridiplantae > Streptophyta > Magnoliopsida > Poales > Poaceae > Eragrostis > Eragrostis nindensis. The sequence goes on from JAAXCT010002747.1 coordinate 26,710, forward strand.
TCGGTGAAAAATTTTTATATACTTTTTTTCGAGGACGTCCAAAAAGGTGGAGAATTTTATTTCCCTATAGTCTTACGCGGTACGGATCGAAATAAAAAATAACAAAAGAAAATAGAGCGAAAAAAGGGATGCAACACGAGGACTTCCCAGGAGGTCACCCATCCTAGTACTACTCTCGCCCAAGCACGCTTAACTTCGGAGTTCTGATGGGATCCGGTGCTTTAGTGCTGGTATGATCGCATCCGACATAGAACACGTGCTTATTCCTTTTATCCTCTCTTCCCACGCCTCCCCCGTGTCATCGCACGCCTTCCGATGCGGCGCGGGCCCGACCGCCCGTGTCATCCGACTCGGTGAAAAATTTTTATATACTTTTTTTCGAGGACGTCCAAAAAGGTGGAGAATTTTATTTCCCTATAGTCTTACGCGGTACGGATCGAAATAAAAAATAACAAAAAGAAAATAGAGCGAAAAAAGGGATGCAACACGAGGACTTCCCAGGAGGTCACCCATCCTAGTACTACTCTCGCCCAAGCACGCTTAACTTCGGAGTTCTGATGGGATCCGGTGCTTTAGTGCTGGTATGATCGCATCCGACATAGAACACGTGCTTATTCCTTTTATCCTCTCTTCCCACGCCTCCCCCGTGTCATCGCACGCCTTCCGATGCGGCGCGGGCCCGACCGCCCGTGTCATCCGACTCGGTGAAAAATTTTTATATACTTTTTTTCGAGGACGTCCAAAAAGGTGGAGAATTTTATTTCCCTATAGTCTTACGCGGTACGGATCGAAATAAAAAATAACAAAAAGAAAATAGAGCGAAAAAAGGGATGCAACACGAGGACTTCCCAGGAGGTCACCCATCCTAGTACTACTCTCGCCCAAGCACGCTTAACTTCGGAGTTCTGATGGGATCCGGTGCTTTAGTGCTGGTATGATCGCATCCGACATAGAACACGTGCTTATTCCTTTTATCCTCTCTTCCCACGCCTCCCCCGTGTCATCGCACGCCTTCCGATGCGGCGCGGGCCCGACCGCCCGTGTCATCCGACTCGGTGAAAAATTTTTATATACTTTTTTTCGAGGACGTCCAAAAAGGTGGAGAATTTTATTTCCCTATAGTCTTACGCGGTACGGATCGAAATAAAAAATAACAAAAAGAAAATAGAGCGAAAAAAGGGATGCAACACGAGGACTTCCCAGGAGGTCACCCATCCTAGTACTACTCTCGCCCAAGCACGCTTAACTTCGGAGTTCTGATGGGATCCGGTGCTTTAGTGCTGGTATGATCGCATCCGACATAGAACACGTGCTTATTCCTTTTATCCTCTCTTCCCACGCCTCCCCCGTGTCATCGCACGCCTTCCGATGCGGCGCGGGCCCGACCGCCCGTGTCATCCGACTCGGTGAAAAATTTTTATATACTTTTTTTCGAGGACGTCCAAAAAGGTGGAGAATTTTATTTCCCTATAGTCTTACGCGGTACGGATCGAAATAAAAAATAACAAAAGAAAATAGAGCGAAAAAAGGGATGCAACACGAGGACTTCCCAGGAGGTCACCCATCCTAGTACTACTCTCGCCCAAGCACGCTTAACTTCGGAGTTCTGATGGGATCCGGTGCTTTAGTGCTGGTATGATCGCATCCGACATAGAACACGTGCTTATTCCTTTTATCCTCTCTTCCCACGCCTCCCCCGTGTCATCGCACGCCTTCCGATGCGGCGCGGGCCCGACCGCCCGTGTCATCCGACTCGGTGAAAAATTTTTATATACTTTTTTTCGAGGACGTCCAAAAAGGTGGAGAATTTTATTTCCCTATAGTCTTACGCGGTACGGATCGAAATAAAAAATAACAAAAAGAAAATAGAGCGAAAAAAGGGATGCAACACGAGGACTTCCCAGGAGGTCACCCATCCTAGTACTACTCTCGCCCAAGCACGCTTAACTTCGGAGTTCTGATGGGATCCGGTGCTTTAGTGCTGGTATGATCGCATCCGACATAGAACACGTGCTTATTCCTTTTATCCTCTCTTCCCACGCCTCCCCCGTGTCATCGCACGCCTTCCGATGCGGCGCGGGCCCGACCGCCCGTGTCATCCGACTCGGTGAAAAATTTTTATATACTTTTTTTCGAGGACGTCCAAAAAGGTGGAGAATTTTATTTCCCTATAGTCTTACGCGGTACGGATCGAAATAAAAAATAACAAAAAGAAAATAGAGCGAAAAAAGGGATGCAACACGAGGACTTCCCAGGAGGTCACCCATCCTAGTACTACTCTCGCCCAAGCACGCTTAACTTCGGAGTTCTGATGGGATCCGGTGCTTTAGTGCTGGTATGATCGCATCCGACATAGAACACGTGCTTATTCCTTTTATCCTCTCTTCCCACGCCTCCCCCGTGTCATCGCACGCCTTCCGATGCGGCGCGGGCCCGACCGCCCGTGTCATCCGACTCGGTGAAAAATTTTTATATACTTTTTTTCGAGGACGTCCAAAAAGGTGGAGAATTTTATTTCCCTATAGTCTTACGCGGTACGGATCGAAATAAAAAATAACAAAAAGAAAATAGAGCGAAAAAAGGGATGCAACACGAGGACTTCCCAGGAGGTCACCCATCCTAGTACTACTCTCGCCCAAGCACGCTTAACTTCGGAGTTCTGATGGGATCCGGTGCTTTAGTGCTGGTATGATCGCATCCGACATAGAACACGTGCTTATTCCTTTTATCCTCTCTTCCCACGCCTCCCCCGTGTCATCGCACGCCTTCCGATGCGGCGCGGGCCCGACCGCCCGTGTCATCCGACTCGGTGAAAAATTTTTATATACTTTTTTTCGAGGACGTCCAAAAAGGTGGAGAATTTTATTTCCCTATAGTCTTACGCGGTACGGATCGAAATAAAAAATAACAAAAAGAAAATAGAGCGAAAAAAGGGATGCAACACGAGGACTTCCCAGGAGGTCACCCATCCTAGTACTACTCTCGCCCAAGCACGCTTAACTTCGGAGTTCTGATGGGATCCGGTGCTTTAGTGCTGGTATGATCGCATCCGACATAGAACACGTGCTTATTCCTTTTATCCTCTCTTCCCACGCCTCCCCCGTGTCATCGCACGCCTTCCGATGCGGCGCGGGCCCGACCGCCCGTGTCATCCGACTCGGTGAAAAATTTTTATATACTTTTTTTCGAGGACGTCCAAAAAGGTGGAGAATTTTATTTCCCTATAGTCTTACGCGGTACGGATCGAAATAAAAAATAACAAAAAGAAAATAGAGCGAAAAAAGGGATGCAACACGAGGACTTCCCAGGAGGTCACCCATCCTAGTACTACTCTCGCCCAAGCACGCTTAACTTCGGAGTTCTGATGGGATCCGGTGCTTTAGTGCTGGTATGATCGCATCCGACATAGAACACGTGCTTATTCCTTTTATCCTCTCTTCCCACGCCTCCCCCGTGTCATCGCACGCCTTCCGATGCGGCGCGGGCCCGACCGCCCGTGTCATCCGACTCGGTGAAAAATTTTTATATACTTTTTTTCGAGGACGTCCAAAAAGGTGGAGAATTTTATTTCCCTATAGTCTTACGCGGTACGGATCGAAATAAAAAATAACAAAAAAAATAGAGCGAAAAAAGGGATGCAACACGAGGACTTCCCAGGAGGTCACCCATCCTAGTACTACTCTCGCCCAAGCACGCTTAACTTCGGAGTTCTGATGGGATCCGGTGCTTTAGTGCTGGTATGATCGCATCCGACATAGAACACGTGCTTATTCCTTTTATCCTCTCTTCCCACGCCTCCCCCGTGTCATCGCACGCCTTCCGATGCGGCGCGGGCCCGACCGCCCGTGTCATCCGACTCGGTGAAAAATTTTTATATACTTTTTTTCGAGGACGTCCAAAAAGGTGGAGAATTTTATTTCCCTATAGTCTTACGCGGTACGGATCGAAATAAAAAATAACAAAAAGAAAATAGAGCGAAAAAAGGGATGCAACACGAGGACTTCCCAGGAGGTCACCCATCCTAGTACTACTCTCGCCCAAGCACGCTTAACTTCGGAGTTCTGATGGGATCCGGTGCTTTAGTGCTGGTATGATCGCATCCGACATAGAACACGTGCTTATTCCTTTTATCCTCTCTTCCCACGCCTCCCCCGTGTCATCGCACGCCTTCCGATGCGGCGCGGGCCCGACCGCCCGTGTCATCCGACTCGGTGAAAAATTTTTATATACTTTTTTTCGAGGACGTCCAAAAAGGTGGAGAATTTTATTTCCCTATAGTCTTACGCGGTACGGATCGAAATAAAAAATAACAAAAAGAAAATAGAGCGAAAAAAGGGATGCAACACGAGGACTTCCCAGGAGGTCACCCATCCTAGTACTACTCTCGCCCAAGCACGCTTAACTTCGGAGTTCTGATGGGATCCGGTGCTTTAGTGCTGGTATGATCGCATCCGACATAGAACACGTGCTTATTCCTTTTATCCTCTCTTCCCACGCCTCCCCCGTGTCATCGCACGCCTTCCGATGCGGCGCGGGCCCGACCGCCCGTGTCATCCGACTCGGTGAAAAATTTTTATATACTTTTTTTCGAGGACGTCCAAAAAGGTGGAGAATTTTATTTCCCTATAGTCTTACGCGGTACGGATCGAAATAAAAAATAACAAAAAGAAAATAGAGCGAAAAAAGGGATGCAACACGAGGACTTCCCAGGAGGTCACCCATCCTAGTACTACTCTCGCCCAAGCACGCTTAACTTCGGAGTTCTGATGGGATCCGGTGCTTTAGTGCTGGTATGATCGCATCCGACATAGAACACGTGCTTATTCCTTTTATCCTCTCTTCCCACGCCTCCCCCGTGTCATCGCACGCCTTCCGATGCGGCGCGGGCCCGACCGCCCGTGTCATCCGACTCGGTGAAAAATTTTTATATACTTTTTTTCGAGGACGTCCAAAAAGGTGGAGAATTTTATTTCCCTATAGTCTTACGCGGTACGGATCGAAATAAAAAATAACAAAAAGAAAATAGAGCGAAAAAAGGGATGCAACACGAGGACTTCCCAGGAGGTCACCCATCCTAGTACTACTCTCGCCCAAGCACGCTTAACTTCGGAGTTCTGATGGGATCCGGTGCTTTAGTGCTGGTATGATCGCATCCGACATAGAACACGTGCTTATTCCTTTTATCCTCTCTTCCCACGCCTCCCCCGTGTCATCGCACGCCTTCCGATGCGGCGCGGGCCCGACCGCCCGTGTCATCCGACTCGGTGAAAAATTTTTATATACTTTTTTTCGAGGACGTCCAAAAAGGTGGAGAATTTTATTTCCCTATAGTCTTACGCGGTACGGATCGAAATAAAAAATAACAAAAAGAAAATAGAGCGAAAAAAGGGATGCAACACGAGGACTTCCCAGGAGGTCACCCATCCTAGTACTACTCTCGCCCAAGCACGCTTAACTTCGGAGTTCTGATGGGATCCGGTGCTTTAGTGCTGGTATGATCGCATCCGACATAGAACACGTGCTTATTCCTTTTATCCTCTCTTCCCACGCCTCCCCCGTGTCATCGCACGCCTTCCGATGCGGCGCGGGCCCGACCGCCCGTGTCATCCGACTCGGTGAAAAATTTTTATATACTTTTTTTCGAGGACGTCCAAAAAGGTGGAGAATTTTATTTCCCTATAGTCTTACGCGGTACGGATCGAAATAAAAAATAACAAAAGAAAATAGAGCGAAAAAAGGGATGCAACACGAGGACTTCCCAGGAGGTCACCCATCCTAGTACTACTCTCGCCCAAGCACGCTTAACTTCGGAGTTCTGATGGGATCCGGTGCTTTAGTGCTGGTATGATCGCATCCGACATAGAACACGTGCTTATTCCTTTTATCCTCTCTTCCCACGCCTCCCCCGTGTCATCGCACGCCTTCCGATGCGGCGCGGGCCCGACCGCCCGTGTCATCCGACTCGGTGAAAAATTTTTATATACTTTTTTTCGAGGACGTCCAAAAAGGTGGAGAATTTTATTTCCCTATAGTCTTACGCGGTACGGATCGAAATAAAAAATAACAAAAAGAAAATAGAGCGAAAAAAGGGATGCAACACGAGGACTTCCCAGGAGGTCACCCATCCTAGTACTACTCTCGCCCAAGCACGCTTAACTTCGGAGTTCTGATGGGATCCGGTGCTTTAGTGCTGGTATGATCGCATCCGACATAGAACACGTGCTTATTCCTTTTATCCTCTCTTCCCACGCCTCCCCCGTGTCATCGCACGCCTTCCGATGCGGCGCGGGCCCGACCGCCCGTGTCATCCGACTCGGTGAAAAATTTTTATATACTTTTTTTCGAGGACGTCCAAAAAGGTGGAGAATTTTATTTCCCTATAGTCTTACGCGGTACGGATCGAAATAAAAAATAACAAAAAGAAAATAGAGCGAAAAAAGGGATGCAACACGAGGACTTCCCAGGAGGTCACCCATCCTAGTACTACTCTCGCCCAAGCACGCTTAACTTCGGAGTTCTGATGGGATCCGGTGCTTTAGTGCTGGTATGATCGCATCCGACATAGAACACGTGCTTATTCCTTTTATCCTCTCTTCCCACGCCTCCCCCGTGTCATCGCACGCCTTCCGATGCGGCGCGGGCCCGACCGCCCGTGTCATCCGACTCGGTGAAAAATTTTTATATACTTTTTTTCGAGGACGTCCAAAAAGGTGGAGAATTTTATTTCCCTATAGTCTTACGCGGTACGGATCGAAATAAAAAATAACAAAAAGAAAATAGAGCGAAAAAAGGGATGCAACACGAGGACTTCCCAGGAGGTCACCCATCCTAGTACTACTCTCGCCCAAGCACGCTTAACTTCGGAGTTCTGATGGGATCCGGTGCTTTAGTGCTGGTATGATCGCATCCGACATAGAACACGTGCTTATTCCTTTTATCCTCTCTTCCCACGCCTCCCCCGTGTCATCGCACGCCTTCCGATGCGGCGCGGGCCCGACCGCCCGTGTCATCCGACTCGGTGAAAAATTTTTATATACTTTTTTTCGAGGACGTCCAAAAAGGTGGAGAATTTTATTTCCCTATAGTCTTACGCGGTACGGATCGAAATAAAAAATAACAAAAAGAAAATAGAGCGAAAAAAGGGATGCAACACGAGGACTTCCCAGGAGGTCACCCATCCTAGTACTACTCTCGCCCAAGCACGCTTAACTTCGGAGTTCTGATGGGATCCGGTGCTTTAGTGCTGGTATGATCGCATCCGACATAGAACACGTGCTTATTCCTTTTATCCTCTCTTCCCACGCCTCCCCCGTGTCATCGCACGCCTTCCGATGCGGCGCGGGCCCGACCGCCCGTGTCATCCGACTCGGTGAAAAATTTTTATATACTTTTTTTCGAGGACGTCCAAAAAGGTGGAGAATTTTATTTCCCTATAGTCTTACGCGGTACGGATCGAAATAAAAAATAACAAAAAGAAAATAGAGCGAAAAAAGGGATGCAACACGAGGACTTCCCAGGAGGTCACCCATCCTAGTACTACTCTCGCCCAAGCACGCTTAACTTCGGAGTTCTGATGGGATCCGGTGCTTTAGTGCTGGTATGATCGCATCCGACATAGAACACGTGCTTATTCCTTTTATCCTCTCTTCCCACGCCTCCCCCGTGTCATCGCACGCCTTCCGATGCGGCGCGGGCCCGACCGCCCGTGTCATCCGACTCGGTGAAAAATTTTTATATACTTTTTTTCGAGGACGTCCAAAAAGGTGGAGAATTTTATTTCCCTATAGTCTTACGCGGTACGGATCGAAATAAAAAATAACAAAAAGAAAATAGAGCGAAAAAAGGGATGCAACACGAGGACTTCCCAGGAGGTCACCCATCCTAGTACTACTCTCGCCCAAGCACGCTTAACTTCGGAGTTCTGATGGGATCCGGTGCTTTAGTGCTGGTATGATCGCATCCGACATAGAACACGTGCTTATTCCTTTTATCCTCTCTTCCCACGCCTCCCCCGTGTCATCGCACGCCTTCCGATGCGGCGCGGGCCCGACCGCCCGTGTCATCCGACTCGGTGAAAAATTTTTATATACTTTTTTTCGAGGACGTCCAAAAAGGTGGAGAATTTTATTTCCCTATAGTCTTACGCGGTACGGATCGAAATAAAAAATAACAAAAAGAAAATAGAGCGAAAAAAGGGATGCAACACGAGGACTTCCCAGGAGGTCACCCATCCTAGTACTACTCTCGCCCAAGCACGCTTAACTTCGGAGTTCTGATGGGATCCGGTGCTTTAGTGCTGGTATGATCGCATCCGACATAGAACACGTGCTTATTCCTTTTATCCTCTCTTCCCACGCCTCCCCCGTGTCATCGCACGCCTTCCGATGCGGCGCGGGCCCGACCGCCCGTGTCATCCGACTCGGTGAAAAATTTTTATATACTTTTTTTCGAGGACGTCCAAAAAGGTGGAGAATTTTATTTCCCTATAGTCTTACGCGGTACGGATCGAAATAAAAAATAACAAAAAGAAAATAGAGCGAAAAAAGGGATGCAACACGAGGACTTCCCAGGAGGTCACCCATCCTAGTACTACTCTCGCCCAAGCACGCTTAACTTCGGAGTTCTGATGGGATCCGGTGCTTTAGTGCTGGTATGATCGCATCCGACATAGAACACGTGCTTATTCCTTTTATCCTCTCTTCCCACGCCTCCCCCGTGTCATCGCACGCCTTCCGATGCGGCGCGGGCCCGACCGCCCGTGTCATCCGACTCGGTGAAAAATTTTTATATACTTTTTTTCGAGGACGTCCAAAAAGGTGGAGAATTTTATTTCCCTATAGTCTTACGCGGTACGGATCGAAATAAAAAATAACAAAAAGAAAATAGAGCGAAAAAAGGGATGCAACACGAGGACTTCCCAGGAGGTCACCCATCCTAGTACTACTCTCGCCCAAGCACGCTTAACTTCGGAGTTCTGATGGGATCCGGTGCTTTAGTGCTGGTATGATCGCATCCGACATAGAACACGTGCTTATTCCTTTTATCCTCTCTTCCCACGCCTCCCCCGTGTCATCGCACGCCTTCCGATGCGGCGCGGGCCCGACCGCCCGTGTCATCCGACTCGGTGAAAAATTTTTATATACTTTTTTTCGAGGACGTCCAAAAAGGTGGAGAATTTTATTTCCCTATAGTCTTACGCGGTACGGATCGAAATAAAAAATAACAAAAAGAAAATAGAGCGAAAAAAGGGATGCAACACGAGGACTTCCCAGGAGGTCACCCATCCTAGTACTACTCTCGCCCAAGCACGCTTAACTTCGGAGTTCTGATGGGATCCGGTGCTTTAGTGCTGGTATGATCGCATCCGACATAGAACACGTGCTTATTCCTTTTATCCTCTCTTCCCACGCCTCCCCCGTGTCATCGCACGCCTTCCGATGCGGCGCGGGCCCGACCGCCCGTGTCATCCGACTCGGTGAAAAATTTTTATATACTTTTTTTCGAGGACGTCCAAAAAGGTGGAGAATTTTATTTCCCTATAGTCTTACGCGGTACGGATCGAAATAAAAAATAACAAAAAGAAAATAGAGCGAAAAAAGGGATGCAACACGAGGACTTCCCAGGAGGTCACCCATCCTAGTACTACTCTCGCCCAAGCACGCTTAACTTCGGAGTTCTGATGGGATCCGGTGCTTTAGTGCTGGTATGATCGCATCCGACATAGAACACGTGCTTATTCCTTTTATCCTCTCTTCCCACGCCTCCCCCGTGTCATCGCACGCCTTCCGATGCGGCGCGGGCCCGACCGCCCGTGTCATCCGACTCGGTGAAAAATTTTTATATACTTTTTTTCGAGGACGTCCAAAAAGGTGGAGAATTTTATTTCCCTATAGTCTTACGCGGTACGGATCGAAATAAAAAATAACAAAAAGAAAATAGAGCGAAAAAAGGGATGCAACACGAGGACTTCCCAGGAGGTCACCCATCCTAGTACTACTCTCGCCCAAGCACGCTTAACTTCGGAGTTCTGATGGGATCCGGTGCTTTAGTGCTGGTATGATCGCATCCGACATAGAACACGTGCTTATTCCTTTTATCCTCTCTTCCCACGCCTCCCCCGTGTCATCGCACGCCTTCCGATGCGGCGCGGGCCCGACCGCCCGTGTCATCCGACTCGGTGAAAAATTTTTATATACTTTTTTTCGAGGACGTCCAAAAAGGTGGAGAATTTTATTTCCCTATAGTCTTACGCGGTACGGATCGAAATAAAAAATAACAAAAAGAAAATAGAGCGAAAAAAGGGATGCAACACGAGGACTTCCCAGGAGGTCACCCATCCTAGTACTACTCTCGCCCAAGCACGCTTAACTTCGGAGTTCTGATGGGATCCGGTGCTTTAGTGCTGGTATGATCGCATCCGACATAGAACACGTGCTTATTCCTTTTATCCTCTCTTCCCACGCCTCCCCCGTGTCATCGCACGCCTTCCGATGCGGCGCGGGCCCGACCGCCCGTGTCATCCGACTCGGTGAAAAATTTTTATATACTTTTTTTCGAGGACGTCCAAAAAGGTGGAGAATTTTATTTCCCTATAGTCTTACGCGGTACGGATCGAAATAAAAAATAACAAAAAGAAAATAGAGCGAAAAAAGGGATGCAACACGAGGACTTCCCAGGAGGTCACCCATCCTAGTACTACTCTCGCCCAAGCACGCTTAACTTCGGAGTTCTGATGGGATCCGGTGCTTTAGTGCTGGTATGATCGCATCCGACATAGAACACGTGCTTATTCCTTTTATCCTCTCTTCCCACGCCTCCCCCGTGTCATCGCACGCCTTCCGATGCGGCGCGGGCCCGACCGCCCGTGTCATCCGACTCGGTGAAAAATTTTTATATACTTTTTTTCGAGGACGTCCAAAAAGGTGGAGAATTTTATTTCCCTATAGTCTTACGCGGTACGGATCGAAATAAAAAATAACAAAAAGAAAATAGAGCGAAAAAAGGGATGCAACACGAGGACTTCCCAGGAGGTCACCCATCCTAGTACTACTCTCGCCCAAGCACGCTTAACTTCGGAGTTCTGATGGGATCCGGTGCTTTAGTGCTGGTATGATCGCATCCGACATAGAACACGTGCTTATTCCTTTTATCCTCTCTTCCCACGCCTCCCCCGTGTCATCGCACGCCTTCCGATGCGGCGCGGGCCCGACCGCCCGTGTCATCCGACTCGGTGAAAAATTTTTATATACTTTTTTTCGAGGACGTCCAAAAAGGTGGAGAATTTTATTTCCCTATAGTCTTACGCGGTACGGATCGAAATAAAAAATAACAAAAAGAAAATAGAGCGAAAAAAGGGATGCAACACGAGGACTTCCCAGGAGGTCACCCATCCTAGTACTACTCTCGCCCAAGCACGCTTAACTTCGGAGTTCTGATGGGATCCGGTGCTTTAGTGCTGGTATGATCGCATCCGACATAGAACACGTGCTTATTCCTTTTATCCTCTCTTCCCACGCCTCCCCCGTGTCATCGCACGCCTTCCGATGCGGCGCGGGCCCGACCGCCCGTGTCATCCGACTCGGTGAAAAATTTTTATATACTTTTTTTCGAGGACGTCCAAAAAGGTGGAGAATTTTATTTCCCTATAGTCTTACGCGGTACGGATCGAAATAAAAAATAACAAAAAGAAAATAGAGCGAAAAAAGGGATGCAACACGAGGACTTCCCAGGAGGTCACCCATCCTAGTACTACTCTCGCCCAAGCACGCTTAACTTCGGAGTTCTGATGGGATCCGGTGCTTTAGTGCTGGTATGATCGCATCCGACATAGAACACGTGCTTATTCCTTTTATCCTCTCTTCCCACGCCTCCCCCGTGTCATCGCACGCCTTCCGATGCGGCGCGGGCCCGACCGCCCGTGTCATCCGACTCGGTGAAAAATTTTTATATACTTTTTTTCGAGGACGTCCAAAAAGGTGGAGAATTTTATTTCCCTATAGTCTTACGCGGTACGGATCGAAATAAAAAATAACAAAAAGAAAATAGAGCGAAAAAAGGGATGCAACACGAGGACTTCCCAGGAGGTCACCCATCCTAGTACTACTCTCGCCCAAGCACGCTTAACTTCGGAGTTCTGATGGGATCCGGTGCTTTAGTGCTGGTATGATCGCATCCGACATAGAACACGTGCTTATTCCTTTTATCCTCTCTTCCCACGCCTCCCCCGTGTCATCGCACGCCTTCCGATGCGGCGCGGGCCCGACCGCCCGTGTCATCCGACTCGGTGAAAAATTTTTATATACTTTTTTTCGAGGACGTCCAAAAAGGTGGAGAATTTTATTTCCCTATAGTCTTACGCGGTACGGATCGAAATAAAAAATAACAAAAAGAAAATAGAGCGAAAAAAGGGATGCAACACGAGGACTTCCCAGGAGGTCACCCATCCTAGTACTACTCTCGCCCAAGCACGCTTAACTTCGGAGTTCTGATGGGATCCGGTGCTTTAGTGCTGGTATGATCGCATCCGACATAGAACACGTGCTTATTCCTTTTATCCTCTCTTCCCACGCCTCCCCCGTGTCATCGCACGCCTTCCGATGCGGCGCGGGCCCGACCGCCCGTGTCATCCGACTCGGTGAAAAATTTTTATATACTTTTTTTCGAGGACGTCCAAAAAGGTGGAGAATTTTATTTCCCTATAGTCTTACGCGGTACGGATCGAAATAAAAAATAACAAAAAGAAAATAGAGCGAAAAAAGGGATGCAACACGAGGACTTCCCAGGAGGTCACCCATCCTAGTACTACTCTCGCCCAAGCACGCTTAACTTCGGAGTTCTGATGGGATCCGGTGCTTTAGTGCTGGTATGATCGCATCCGACATAGAACACGTGCTTATTCCTTTTATCCTCTCTTCCCACGCCTCCCCCGTGTCATCGCACGCCTTCCGATGCGGCGCGGGCCCGACCGCCCGTGTCATCCGACTCGGTGAAAAATTTTTATATACTTTTTTTCGAGGACGTCCAAAAAGGTGGAGAATTTTATTTCCCTATAGTCTTACGCGGTACGGATCGAAATAAAAAATAACAAAAAGAAAATAGAGCGAAAAAAGGGATGCAACACGAGGACTTCCCAGGAGGTCACCCATCCTAGTACTACTCTCGCCCAAGCACGCTTAACTTCGGAGTTCTGATGGGATCCGGTGCTTTAGTGCTGGTATGATCGCATCCGACATAGAACACGTGCTTATTCCTTTTATCCTCTCTTCCCACGCCTCCCCCGTGTCATCGCACGCCTTCCGATGCGGCGCGGGCCCGACCGCCCGTGTCATCCGACTCGGTGAAAAATTTTTATATACTTTTTTTCGAGGACGTCCAAAAAGGTGGAGAATTTTATTTCCCTATAGTCTTACGCGGTACGGATCGAAATAAAAAATAACAAAAAGAAAATAGAGCGAAAAAAGGGATGCAACACGAGGACTTCCCAGGAGGTCACCCATCCTAGTACTACTCTCGCCCAAGCACGCTTAACTTCGGAGTTCTGATGGGATCCGGTGCTTTAGTGCTGGTATGATCGCATCCGACATAGAACACGTGCTTATTCCTTTTATCCTCTCTTCCCACGCCTCCCCCGTGTCATCGCACGCCTTCCGATGCGGCGCGGGCCCGACCGCCCGTGTCATCCGACTCGGTGAAAAATTTTTATATACTTTTTTTCGAGGACGTCCAAAAAGGTGGAGAATTTTATTTCCCTATAGTCTTACGCGGTACGGATCGAAATAAAAAATAACAAAAAGAAAATAGAGCGAAAAAAGGGATGCAACACGAGGACTTCCCAGGAGGTCACCCATCCTAGTACTACTCTCGCCCAAGCACGCTTAACTTCGGAGTTCTGATGGGATCCGGTGCTTTAGTGCTGGTATGATCGCATCCGACATAGAACACGTGCTTATTCCTTTTATCCTCTCTTCCCACGCCTCCCCCGTGTCATCGCACGCCTTCCGATGCGGCGCGGGCCCGACCGCCCGTGTCATCCGACTCGGTGAAAAATTTTTATATACTTTTTTTCGAGGACGTCCAAAAAGGTGGAGAATTTTATTTCCCTATAGTCTTACGCGGTACGGATCGAAATAAAAAATAACAAAAAGAAAATAGAGCGAAAAAAGGGATGCAACACGAGGACTTCCCAGGAGGTCACCCATCCTAGTACTACTCTCGCCCAAGCACGCTTAACTTCGGAGTTCTGATGGGATCCGGTGCTTTAGTGCTGGTATGATCGCATCCGACATAGAACACGTGCTTATTCCTTTTATCCTCTCTTCCCACGCCTCCCCCGTGTCATCGCACGCCTTCCGATGCGGCGCGGGCCCGACCGCCCGTGTCATCCGACTCGGTGAAAAATTTTTATATACTTTTTTTCGAGGACGTCCAAAAAGGTGGAGAATTTTATTTCCCTATAGTCTTACGCGGTACGGATCGAAATAAAAAATAACAAAAAGAAAATAGAGCGAAAAAAGGGATGCAACACGAGGACTTCCCAGGAGGTCACCCATCCTAGTACTACTCTCGCCCAAGCACGCTTAACTTCGGAGTTCTGATGGGATCCGGTGCTTTAGTGCTGGTATGATCGCATCCGACATAGAACACGTGCTTATTCCTTTTATCCTCTCTTCCCACGCCTCCCCCGTGTCATCGCACGCCTTCCGATGCGGCGCGGGCCCGACCGCCCGTGTCATCCGACTCGGTGAAAAATTTTTATATACTTTTTTTCGAGGACGTCCAAAAAGGTGGAGAATTTTATTTCCCTATAGTCTTACGCGGTACGGATCGAAATAAAAAATAACAAAAAGAAAATAGAGCGAAAAAAGGGATGCAACACGAGGACTTCCCAGGAGGTCACCCATCCTAGTACTACTCTCGCCCAAGCACGCTTAACTTCGGAGTTCTGATGGGATCCGGTGCTTTAGTGCTGGTATGATCGCATCCGACATAGAACACGTGCTTATTCCTTTTATCCTCTCTTCCCACGCCTCCCCCGTGTCATCGCACGCCTTCCGATGCGGCGCGGGCCCGACCGCCCGTGTCATCCGACTCGGTGAAAAATTTTTATATACTTTTTTTCGAGGACGTCCAAAAAGGTGGAGAATTTTATTTCCCTATAGTCTTACGCGGTACGGATCGAAATAAAAAATAACAAAAAGAAAATAGAGCGAAAAAAGGGATGCAACACGAGGACTTCCCAGGAGGTCACCCATCCTAGTACTACTCTCGCCCAAGCACGCTTAACTTCGGAGTTCTGATGGGATCCGGTGCTTTAGTGCTGGTATGATCGCATCCGACATAGAACACGTGCTTATTCCTTTTATCCTCTCTTCCCACGCCTCCCCCGTGTCATCGCACGCCTTCCGATGCGGCGCGGGCCCGACCGCCCGTGTCATCCGACTCGGTGAAAAATTTTTATATACTTTTTTTCGAGGACGTCCAAAAAGGTGGAGAATTTTATTTCCCTATAGTCTTACGCGGTACGGATCGAAATAAAAAATAACAAAAAGAAAATAGAGCGAAAAAAGGGATGCAACACGAGGACTTCCCAGGAGGTCACCCATCCTAGTACTACTCTCGCCCAAGCACGCTTAACTTCGGAGTTCTGATGGGATCCGGTGCTTTAGTGCTGGTATGATCGCATCCGACATAGAACACGTGCTTATTCCTTTTATCCTCTCTTCCCACGCCTCCCCCGTGTCATCGCACGCCTTCCGATGCGGCGCGGGCCCGACCGCCCGTGTCATCCGACTCGGTGAAAAATTTTTATATACTTTTTTTCGAGGACGTCCAAAAAGGTGGAGAATTTTATTTCCCTATAGTCTTACGCGGTACGGATCGAAATAAAAAATAACAAAAAGAAAATAGAGCGAAAAAAGGGATGCAACACGAGGACTTCCCAGGAGGTCACCCATCCTAGTACTACTCTCGCCCAAGCACGCTTAACTTCGGAGTTCTGATGGGATCCGGTGCTTTAGTGCTGGTATGATCGCATCCGACATAGAACACGTGCTTATTCCTTTTATCCTCTCTTCCCACGCCTCCCCCGTGTCATCGCACGCCTTCCGATGCGGCGCGGGCCCGACCGCCCGTGTCATCCGACTCGGTGAAAAATTTTTATATACTTTTTTTCGAGGACGTCCAAAAAGGTGGAGAATTTTATTTCCCTATAGTCTTACGCGGTACGGATCGAAATAAAAAATAACAAAAAGAAAATAGAGCGAAAAAAGGGATGCAACACGAGGACTTCCCAGGAGGTCACCCATCCTAGTACTACTCTCGCCCAAGCACGCTTAACTTCGGAGTTCTGATGGGATCCGGTGCTTTAGTGCTGGTATGATCGCATCCGACATAGAACACGTGCTTATTCCTTTTATCCTCTCTTCCCACGCCTCCCCCGTGTCATCGCACGCCTTCCGATGCGGCGCGGGCCCGACCGCCCGTGTCATCCGACTCGGTGAAAAATTTTTATATACTTTTTTTCGAGGACGTCCAAAAAGGTGGAGAATTTTATTTCCCTATAGTCTTACGCGGTACGGATCGAAATAAAAAATAACAAAAAGAAAATAGAGCGAAAAAAGGGATGCAACACGAGGACTTCCCAGGAGGTCACCCATCCTAGTACTACTCTCGCCCAAGCACGCTTAACTTCGGAGTTCTGATGGGATCCGGTGCTTTAGTGCTGGTATGATCGCATCCGACATAGAACACGTGCTTATTCCTTTTATCCTCTCTTCCCACGCCTCCCCCGTGTCATCGCACGCCTTCCGATGCGGCGCGGGCCCGACCGCCCGTGTCATCCGACTCGGTGAAAAATTTTTATATACTTTTTTTCGAGGACGTCCAAAAAGGTGGAGAATTTTATTTCCCTATAGTCTTACGCGGTACGGATCGAAATAAAAAATAACAAAAAGAAAATAGAGCGAAAAAAGGGATGCAACACGAGGACTTCCCAGGAGGTCACCCATCCTAGTACTACTCTCGCCCAAGCACGCTTAACTTCGGAGTTCTGATGGGATCCGGTGCTTTAGTGCTGGTATGATCGCATCCGACATAGAACACGTGCTTATTCCTTTTATCCTCTCTTCCCACGCCTCCCCCGTGTCATCGCACGCCTTCCGATGCGGCGCGGGCCCGACCGCCCGTGTCATCCGACTCGGTGAAAAATTTTTATATACTTTTTTTCGAGGACGTCCAAAAAGGTGGAGAATTTTATTTCCCTATAGTCTTACGCGGTACGGATCGAAATAAAAAATAACAAAAAGAAAATAGAGCGAAAAAAGGGATGCAACACGAGGACTTCCCAGGAGGTCACCCATCCTAGTACTACTCTCGCCCAAGCACGCTTAACTTCGGAGTTCTGATGGGATCCGGTGCTTTAGTGCTGGTATGATCGCATCCGACATAGAACACGTGCTTATTCCTTTTATCCTCTCTTCCCACGCCTCCCCCGTGTCATCGCACGCCTTCCGATGCGGCGCGGGCCCGACCGCCCGTGTCATCCGACTCGGTGAAAAATTTTTATATACTTTTTTTCGAGGACGTCCAAAAAGGTGGAGAATTTTATTTCCCTATAGTCTTACGCGGTACGGATCGAAATAAAAAATAACAAAAAGAAAATAGAGCGAAAAAAGGGATGCAACACGAGGACTTCCCAGGAGGTCACCCATCCTAGTACTACTCTCGCCCAAGCACGCTTAACTTCGGAGTTCTGATGGGATCCGGTGCTTTAGTGCTGGTATGATCGCATCCGACATAGAACACGTGCTTATTCCTTTTATCCTCTCTTCCCACGCCTCCCCCGTGTCATCGCACGCCTTCCGATGCGGCGCGGGCCCGACCGCCCGTGTCATCCGACTCGGTGAAAAATTTTTATATACTTTTTTTCGAGGACGTCCAAAAAGGTGGAGAATTTTATTTCCCTATAGTCTTACGCGGTACGGATCGAAATAAAAAATAACAAAAAGAAAATAGAGCGAAAAAAGGGATGCAACACGAGGACTTCCCAGGAGGTCACCCATCCTAGTACTACTCTCGCCCAAGCACGCTTAACTTCGGAGTTCTGATGGGATCCGGTGCTTTAGTGCTGGTATGATCGCATCCGACATAGAACACGTGCTTATTCCTTTTATCCTCTCTTCCCACGCCTCCCCCGTGTCATCGCACGCCTTCCGATGCGGCGCGGGCCCGACCGCCCGTGTCATCCGACTCGGTGAAAAATTTTTATATACTTTTTTTCGAGGACGTCCAAAAAGGTGGAGAATTTTATTTCCCTATAGTCTTACGCGGTACGGATCGAAATAAAAAATAACAAAAAGAAAATAGAGCGAAAAAAGGGATGCAACACGAGGACTTCCCAGGAGGTCACCCATCCTAGTACTACTCTCGCCCAAGCACGCTTAACTTCGGAGTTCTGATGGGATCCGGTGCTTTAGTGCTGGTATGATCGCATCCGACATAGAACACGTGCTTATTCCTTTTATCCTCTCTTCCCACGCCTCCCCCGTGTCATCGCACGCCTTCCGATGCGGCGCGGGCCCGACCGCCCGTGTCATCCGACTCGGTGAAAAATTTTTATATACTTTTTTTCGAGGACGTCCAAAAAGGTGGAGAATTTTATTTCCCTATAGTCTTACGCGGTACGGATCGAAATAAAAAATAACAAAAAGAAAATAGAGCGAAAAAAGGGATGCAACACGAGGACTTCCCAGGAGGTCACCCATCCTAGTACTACTCTCGCCCAAGCACGCTTAACTTCGGAGTTCTGATGGGATCCGGTGCTTTAGTGCTGGTATGATCGCATCCGACATAGAACACGTGCTTATTCCTTTTATCCTCTCTTCCCACGCCTCCCCCGTGTCATCGCACGCCTTCCGATGCGGCGCGGGCCCGACCGCCCGTGTCATCCGACTCGGTGAAAAATTTTTATATACTTTTTTTCGAGGACGTCCAAAAAGGTGGAGAATTTTATTTCCCTATAGTCTTACGCGGTACGGATCGAAATAAAAAATAACAAAAAGAAAATAGAGCGAAAAAAGGGATGCAACACGAGGACTTCCCAGGAGGTCACCCATCCTAGTACTACTCTCGCCCAAGCACGCTTAACTTCGGAGTTCTGATGGGATCCGGTGCTTTAGTGCTGGTATGATCGCATCCGACATAGAACACGTGCTTATTCCTTTTATCCTCTCTTCCCACGCCTCCCCCGTGTCATCGCACGCCTTCCGATGCGGCGCGGGCCCGACCGCCCGTGTCATCCGACTCGGTGAAAAATTTTTATATACTTTTTTTCGAGGACGTCCAAAAAGGTGGAGAATTTTATTTCCCTATAGTCTTACGCGGTACGGATCGAAATAAAAAATAACAAAAAGAAAATAGAGCGAAAAAAGGGATGCAACACGAGGACTTCCCAGGAGGTCACCCATCCTAGTACTACTCTCGCCCAAGCACGCTTAACTTCGGAGTTCTGATGGGATCCGGTGCTTTAGTGCTGGTATGATCGCATCCGACATAGAACACGTGCTTATTCCTTTTATCCTCTCTTCCCACGCCTCCCCCGTGTCATCGCACGCCTTCCGATGCGGCGCGGGCCCGACCGCCCGTGTCATCCGACTCGGTGAAAAATTTTTATATACTTTTTTTCGAGGACGTCCAAAAAGGTGGAGAATTTTATTTCCCTATAGTCTTACGCGGTACGGATCGAAATAAAAAATAACAAAAAGAAAATAGAGCGAAAAAAGGGATGCAACACGAGGACTTCCCAGGAGGTCACCCATCCTAGTACTACTCTCGCCCAAGCACGCTTAACTTCGGAGTTCTGATGGGATCCGGTGCTTTAGTGCTGGTATGATCGCATCCGACATAGAACACGTGCTTATTCCTTTTATCCTCTCTTCCCACGCCTCCCCCGTGTCATCGCACGCCTTCCGATGCGGCGCGGGCCCGACCGCCCGTGTCATCCGACTCGGTGAAAAATTTTTATATACTTTTTTCGAGGACGTCCAAAAAGGTGGAGAATTTTATTTCCCTATAGTCTTACGCGGTACGGATCGAAATAAAAAATAACAAAAAGAAAATAGAGCGAAAAAAGGGATGCAACACGAGGACGGAGGTCACTTCCCAGGAGGTCACCCATCCTAGTACTACTCTCGCCCAAGCACGCTTAACTTCGGAGTTCTGATGGGATCCGGTGCTTTAGTGCTGGTATGATCGCATCCGACATAGAACACGTGCTTATTCCTTTTATCCTCTCTTCCCACGCCTCCCCCGTGTCATCGCACGCCTTCCGATGCGGCGCGGGCCCGACCGCCCGTGTCATCCGACTCGGTGAAAAATTTTTATATACTTTTTTTCGAGGACGTCCAAAAAGGTGGAGAATTTTATTTCCCTATAGTCTTACGCGGTACGGATCGAAATAAAAAATAACAAAAAGAAAATAGAGCGAAAAAAGGGATGCAACACGAGGACTTCCCAGGAGGTCACCCATCCTAGTACTACTCTCGCCCAAGCACGCTTAACTTCGGAGTTCTGATGGGATCCGGTGCTTTAGTGCTGGTATGATCGCATCCGACATAGAACACGTGCTTATTCCTTTTATCCTCTCTTCCCACGCCTCCCCCGTGTCATCGCACGCCTTCCGATGCGGCGCGGGCCCGACCGCCCGTGTCATCCGACTCGGTGAAAAATTTTTATATACTTTTTTTCGAGGACGTCCAAAAAGGTGGAGAATTTTATTTCCCTATAGTCTTACGCGGTACGGATCGAAATAAAAAATAACAAAAAGAAAATAGAGCGAAAAAAGGGATGCAACACGAGGACTTCCCAGGAGGTCACCCATCCTAGTACTACTCTCGCCCAAGCACGCTTAACTTCGGAGTTCTGATGGGATCCGGTGCTTTAGTGCTGGTATGATCGCATCCGACATAGAACACGTGCTTATTCCTTTTATCCTCTCTTCCCACGCCTCCCCCGTGTCATCGCACGCCTTCCGATGCGGCGCGGGCCCGACCGCCCGTGTCATCCGACTCGGTGAAAAATTTTTATATACTTTTTTTCGAGGACGTCCAAAAAGGTGGAGAATTTTATTTCCCTATAGTCTTACGCGGTACGGATCGAAATAAAAAATAACAAAAAGAAAATAGAGCGAAAAAAGGGATGCAACACGAGGACTTCCCAGGAGGTCACCCATCCTAGTACTACTCTCGCCCAAGCACGCTTAACTTCGGAGTTCTGATGGGATCCGGTGCTTTAGTGCTGGTATGATCGCATCCGACATAGAACACGTGCTTATTCCTTTTATCCTCTCTTCCCACGCCTCCCCCGTGTCATCGCACGCCTTCCGATGCGGCGCGGGCCCGACCGCCCGTGTCATCCGACTCGGTGAAAAATTTTTATATACTTTTTTCGAGGACGTCCAAAAAGGTGGAGAATTTTATTTCCCTATAGTCTTACGCGGTACGGATCGAAATAAAAAATAACAAAAAGAAAATAGAGCGAAAAAAGGGATGCAACACGAGGACTTCCCAGGAGGTCACCCATCCTAGTACTACTCTCGCCCAAGCACGCTTAACTTCGGAGTTCTGATGGGATCCGGTGCTTTAGTGCTGGTATGATCGCATCCGACATAGAACACGTGCTTATTCCTTTTATCCTCTCTTCCCACGCCTCCCCCGTGTCATCGCACGCCTTCCGATGCGGCGCGGGCCCGACCGCCCGTGTCATCCGACTCGGTGAAAAATTTTTATATACTTTTTTTCGAGGACGTCCAAAAAGGTGGAGAATTTTATTTCCCTATAGTCTTACGCGGTACGGATCGAAATAAAAAATAACAAAAAGAAAATAGAGCGAAAAAAGGGATGCAACACGAGGACTTCCCAGGAGGTCACCCATCCTAGTACTACTCTCGCCCAAGCACGCTTAACTTCGGAGTTCTGATGGGATCCGGTGCTTTAGTGCTGGTATGATCGCATCCGACATAGAACACGTGCTTATTCCTTTTATCCTCTCTTCCCACGCCTCCCCCGTGTCATCGCACGCCTTCCGATGCGGCGCGGGCCCGACCGCCCGTGTCATCCGACTCGGTGTGAAAAATTTTTATATACTTTTTTTCGAGGACGTCCAAAAAGGTGGAGAATTTTATTTCCCTATAGTCTTACGCGGTACGGATCGAAATAAAAAATAACAAAAAGAAAATAGAGCGAAAAAAGGGATGCAACACGAGGACTTCCCAGGAGGTCACCCATCCTAGTACTACTCTCGCCCAAGCACGCTTAACTTCGGAGTTCTGATGGGATCCGGTGCTTTAGTGCTGGTATGATCGCATCCGACATAGAACACGTGCTTATTCCTTTTATCCTCTCTTCCCACGCCTCCCCCGTGTCATCGCACGCCTTCCGATGCGGCGCGGGCCCGACCGCCCGTGTCATCCGACTCGGTGAAAAATTTTTATATACTTTTTTTCGAGGACGTCCAAAAAGGTGGAGAATTTTATTTCCCTATAGTCTTACGCGGTACGGATCGAAATAAAAAATAACAAAAAGAAAATAGAGCGAAAAAAGGGATGCAACACGAGGACTTCCCAGGAGGTCACCCATCCTAGTACTACTCTCGCCCAAGCACGCTTAACTTCGGAGTTCTGATGGGATCCGGTGCTTTAGTGCTGGTATGATCGCATCCGACATAGAACACGTGCTTATTCCTTTTATCCTCTCTTCCCACGCCTCCCCCGTGTCATCGCACGCCTTCCGATGCGGCGCGGGCCCGACCGCCCGTGTCATCCGACTCGGTGAAAAATTTTTATATACTTTTTTTCGAGGACGTCCAAAAAGGTGGAGAATTTTATTTCCCTATAGTCTTACGCGGTACGGATCGAAATAAAAAATAACAAAAAGAAAATAGAGCGAAAAAAGGGATGCAACACGAGGACTTCCCAGGAGGTCACCCATCCTAGTACTACTCTCGCCCAAGCACGCTTAACTTCGGAGTTCTGATGGGATCCGGTGCTTTAGTGCTGGTATGATCGCATCCGACATAGAACACGTGCTTATTCCTTTTATCCTCTCTTCCCACGCCTCCCCCGTGTCATCGCACGCCTTCCGATGCGGCGCGGGCCCGACCGCCCGTGTCATCCGACTCGGTGAAAAATTTTATATACTTTTTTTCGAGGACGTCCAAAAAGGTGGAGAATTTTATTTCCCTATAGTCTTACGCGGTACGGATCGAAATAAAAAATAACAAAAAGAAAATAGAGCGAAAAAAGGGATGCAACACGAGGACTTCCCAGGAGGTCACCCATCCTAGTACTACTCTCGCCCAAGCACGCTTAACTTCGGAGTTCTGATGGGATCCGGTGCTTTAGTGCTGGTATGATCGCATCCGACATAGAACACGTGCTTATTCCTTTTATCCTCTCTTCCCACGCCTCCCCCGTGTCATCGCACGCCTTCCGATGCGGCGCGGGCCCGACCGCCCGTGTCATCCGACTCGGTGAAAAATTTTTATATACTTTTTTCGAGGACGTCCAAAAAGGTGGAGAATTTTATTTCCCTATAGTCTTACGCGGTACGGATCGAAATAAAAAATAACAAAAAGAAAATAGAGCGAAAAAAGGGATGCAACACGAGGACTTCCCAGGAGGTCACCCATCCTAGTACTACTCTCGCCCAAGCACGCTTAACTTCGGAGTTCTGATGGGATCCGGTGCTTTAGTGCTGGTATGATCGCATCCGACATAGAACACGTGCTTATTCCTTTTATCCTCTCTTCCCACGCCTCCCCCGTGTCATCGCACGCCTTCCGATGCGGCGCGGGCCCGACCGCCCGTGTCATCCGACTCGGTGAAAAATTTTATATACTTTTTTTCGAGGACGTCCAAAAAGGTGGAGAATTTTATTTCCCTATAGTCTTACGCGGTACGGATCGAAATAAAAAATAACAAAAAGAAAATAGAGCGAAAAAAGGGATGCAACACGAGGACTTCCCAGGAGGTCACCCATCCTAGTACTACTCTCGCCCAAGCACGCTTAACTTCGGAGTTCTGATGGGATCCGGTGCTTTAGTGCTGGTATGATCGCATCCGACATAGAACACGTGCTTATTCCTTTTATCCTCTCTTCCCACGCCTCCCCCGTGTCATCGCACGCCTTCCGATGCGGCGCGGGCCCGACCGCCCGTGTCATCCGACTCGGTGAAAAATTTTTATATACTTTTTTTCGAGGACGTCCAAAAAGGTGGAGAATTTTATTTCCCTATAGTCTTACGCGGTACGGATCGAAATAAAAAATAACAAAAAGAAAATAGAGCGAAAAAAGGGATGCAACACGAGGACTTCCCAGGAGGTCACCCATCCTAGTACTACTCTCGCCCAAGCACGCTTAACTTCGGAGTTCTGATGGGATCCGGTGCTTTAGTGCTGGTATGATCGCATCCGACATAGAACACGTGCTTATTCCTTTTATCCTCTCTTCCCACGCCTCCCCCGTGTCATCGCACGCCTTCCGATGCGGCGCGGGCCCGACCGCCCGTGTCATCCGACTCGGTGAAAAATTTTTATATACTTTTTTTCGAGGACGTCCAAAAAGGTGGAGAATTTTATTTCCCTATAGTCTTACGCGGTACGGATCGAAATAAAAAATAACAAAAAGAAAATAGAGCGAAAAAAGGGATGCAACACGAGGACTTCCCAGGAGGTCACCCATCCTAGTACTACTCTCGCCCAAGCACGCTTAACTTCGGAGTTCTGATGGGATCCGGTGCTTTAGTGCTGGTATGATCGCATCCGACATAGAACACGTGCTTATTCCTTTTATCCTCTCTTCCCACGCCTCCCCCGTGTCATCGCACGCCTTCCGATGCGGCGCGGGCCCGACCGCCCGTGTCATCCGACTCGGTGAAAAATTTTATATACTTTTTTTCGAGGACGTCCAAAAAGGTGGAGAATTTTATTTCCCTATAGTCTTACGCGGTACGGATCGAAATAAAAAATAACAAAAAGAAAATAGAGCGAAAAAAAGGGATGCAACACGAGGACTTCCCAGGAGGTCCCACCTGAGTCACTCCTAGTACTACTCTCGCCCAAGCACGCTTAACTTCGGAGTTCTGATGGGATCCGGTGCTTTAGTGCTGGTATGATCGCATCCGACATAGAACACGTGCTTATTCCTTTTATCCTCTCTTCCCACGCCTCCCCGTGTCATCGCACGCCTTCCGATGCGGCGCGGGCCCGACCGCCCGTGTCATCCGACTCGGTGAAAAATTTTTATATACTTTTTTCGAGGACGTCCAAAAAGGTGGAGAATTTTATTTCCCTATAGTCTTACGCGGTACGGATCGAAATAAAAAATAACAAAAAGAAAATAGAGCGAAAAAAGGGATGCAACACGAGGACTTCCCAGGAGGTCACCCATCCTAGTACTACTCTCGCCCAAGCACGCTTAACTTCGGAGTTCTGATGGGATCCGGTGCTTTAGTGCTGGTATGATCGCATCCGACATAGAACACGTGCTTATTCCTTTTATCCTCTCTTCCCACGCCTCCCCGTGTCATCGCACGCCTTCCGATGCGGCGCGGGCCCGACCGCCCGTGTCATCCGACTCGGGTGAAAAATTTTATATACTTTTTTTCGAGGACGTCCAAAAAGGTGGAGAATTTTATTTCCCTATAGTCTTACGCGGTACGGATCGAAATAAAAAATAACAAAAGAAAATAGAGCGAAAAAAGGGATGCAACACGAGGACTTCCCAGGAGGTCACCCATCCTAGTACTACTCTCGCCCAAGCACGCTTAACTTCGGAGTTCTGATGGGATCCGGTGCTTTAGTGCTGGTATGATCGCATCCGACATAGAACACGTGCTTATTCCTTTTATCCTCTCTTCCCACGCCTCCCCGTGTCATCGCACGCCTTCCGATGCGGCGCGGGCCCGACCGCCCGTGTCATCCGACTCGGTGAAAAATTTTTATATACTTTTTTTCGAGGACGTCCAAAAAGGTGGAGAATTTTATTTCCCTATAGTCTTACGCGGTACGGATCGAAATAAAAAATAACAAAAAGAAATAGAGCGAAAAAAGGGATGCAACACGAGGACTTCCCAGGAGGTCACCCATCCTAGTACTACTCTCGCCCAAGCACGCTTAACTTCGGAGTTCTGATGGGATCCGGTGCTTTAGTGCTGGTATGATCGCATCCGACATAGAACACGTGCTTATTCCTTTTATCCTCTCTTCCCACGCCTCCCCCGTGTCATCGCACGCCTTCCGATGCGGCGCGGGCCCGACCGCCCGTGTCATCCGACTCGGTGAAAAATTTTTATATACTTTTTTTCGAGGACGTCCAAAAAGGTGGAGAATTTTATTTCCCTATAGTCTTACGCGGTACGGATCGAAATAAAAAATAACAAAAAGAAAATAGAGCGAAAAAAGGGATGCAACACGAGGACTTCCCAGGAGGTCACCCACGCCCAAGCACGCTTAACTTCGGAGTTCTGATGGGATCCGGTGCTTTAGTGCTGGTATGATCGCATCCGACATAGAACACGTGCTTATTCCTTTTATCCTCTCTTCCCACGCCTCCCCCGTGTCATCGCACGCCTTCCGATGCGGCGCGGGCCCGACCGCCCGTGTCATCCGACGCGGTGAAAAATTTTATATACTTTTTTCGAGGACGTCCAAAAAGGTGGAGAATTTTATTTCCCTATAGTCTTACGCGGTACGGATCGAAATAAAAAATAACAAAAAGAAAATAGAGCGAAAAAAGGGATGCAACACGAGGACTTCCCAGGAGGTCACCCATCCTAGTACTACTCTCGCCCAAGCACGCTTAACTTCGGAGTTCTGATGGGATCCGGTGCTTTAGTGCTGGTATGATCGCATCCGACATAGAACACGTGCTTATTCCTTTTATCCTCTCTTCCCACGCCTCCCCCGTGTCATCGCACGCCTTCCGATGCGGCGCGGCCCGACCGCCCGTGTCATCCGACTCGGTGAAAAATTTTTATATACTTTTTTCGAGGACGTCCAAAAAGGTGGAGAATTTTATTTCCCTATAGTCTTACGCGGTACGGATCGAAATAAAAAATAACAAAAAGAAAATAGAGCGAAAAAAGGGATGCAACACGAGGACTTCCCAGGAGGTCACCCATCCTAGTACTACTCTCGCCCAAGCACGCTTAACTTCGGAGTTCTGATGGGATCCGGTGCTTTAGTGCTGGTATGATCGCATCCGACATAGAACACGTGCTTATTCCTTTTATCCTCTCTTCCCACGCCTCCCCCGTGTCATCGCACGCCTTCCGATGCGGCGCGGGCCCGACCGCCCGTGTCATCCGATCGGTGAAAAATTTTTATATACTTTTTTTCGAGGACGTCCAAAAAGGTGGAGAATTTTATTTCCTATAGTCTTACGCGGTACGGATCGAAATAAAAAATAACAAAAAGAAAATAGAGCGAAAAAAGGGATGCAACACGAGGACTTCCCAGGAGGTCACCCATCCTAGTACTACTCTCGCCCAAGCACGCTTAACTTCGGAGTTCTGATGGGATCCGGTGCTTTAGTGCTGGTATGATCGCATCCGACATAGAACACGTGCTTATTCCTTTTATCCTCTCTTCCCACGCCTCCCCCGTGTCATCGCACGCCTTCCGATGCGGCGCGGGCCCGACCGCCCGTGTCATCCGACTCGGTGAAAAATTTTATATACTTTTTTTCGAGGACGTCCAAAAAGGTGGAGAATTTTATTTCCCTATAGTCTTACGCGGTACGGATCGAAATAAAAAATAACAAAAAGAAAATAGAGCGAAAAAAGGGATGCAACACGAGGACTTCCCAGGAGGTCACCCATCCTAGTACTACTACTCTCGCCCAAGCACGCTTAACTTCGGAGTTCTGATGGGATCCGGTGCTTTAGTGCTGGTATGATCGCATCCGACATAGAACACGTGCTTATTCCTTTTATCCTCTCTTCCCACGCCTCCCCCGTGTCATCGCACGCCTTCCGATGCGGCGCGGGCCCGACCGCCCGTGTCATCCGACTCGGTGAAAAATTTTTATATACTTTTTTTCGAGGACGTCCAAAAAGGTGGAGAATTTTATTTCCCTATAGTCTTACGCGGTACGGATCGAAATAAAAAATAACAAAAGAAAATAGAGCGAAAAAAGGGATGCAACACGAGGACTTCCCAGGAGGTCACCCATCCTAGTACTACTCTCGCCCAAGCACGCTTAACTTCGGAGTTCTGATGGGATCCGGTGCTTTAGTGCTGGTATGATCGCATCCGACATAGAACACGTGCTTATTCCTTTTATCCTCTCTTCCCACGCCTCCCCGTGTCATCGCACGCCTTCCGATGCGGCGCGGGCCCGACCGCCCGTGTCATCCGACTCGGTGAAAAATTTTTATATACTTTTTTCGAGGACGTCCAAAAAGGTGGAGAATTTTATTTCCCTATAGTCTTACGCGGTACGGATCGAAATAAAAAATAACAAAAAGAAAATAGAGCGAAAAAAGGGATGCAACACGAGGACTTCCAGGAGGCGACTTCCCAGGAGGTCACCCATCCTAGTACTACTCTCGCCCAAGCACGCTTAACTTCGGAGTTCTGATGGGATCCGGTGCTTTAGTGCTGGTATGATCGCATCCGACATAGAACACGTGCTTATTCCTTTATCCTCTCTTCCCACGCCTCCCCGTGTCATCGCACGCCTTCCGATGCGGCGCGGGCCCGACCGCCCGTGTCATCCGACTCGGTGAAAAAATTTTATATACTTTTTTTCGAGGACGTCCAAAAAGGTGGAGAATTTTATTTCCCTATAGTCTTACGCGGTACGGATCGAAATAAAAAATAACAAAAGAAAATAGAGCGAAAAAGGGATGCAACACGAGGACTTCCCAGGAGGTCACCCATCCTAGTACTACTCTCGCCCAAGCACGCTTAACTTCGGAGTTCTGATGGGATCCGGTGCTTTAGTGCTGGTATGATCGCATCCGACATAGAACACGTGCTTATTCCTTTTATCCCTCTTCCCACGCCTCCCCCGTGTCATCGCACGCCTTCCGATGCGGCGCGGGCCCGACCGCCCGTGTCATCCGACTCGGTGAAAAATTTTTATATACTTTTTTTCGAGGACGTCCAAAAAGGTGGAGAATTTTATTTCCCTATAGTCTTACGCGGTACGGATCGAAATAAAAAATAACAAAAGAAAATAGAGCGAAAAAAGGGATGCAACACGAGGACTTCCCAGGAGGTCACCATCCTAGTACTACTCTCGCCCAAGCACGCTTAACTTCGGAGTTCTGATGGGATCCGGTGCTTTAGTGCTGGTATGATCGCATCCGACATAGAACACGTGCTTATTCCTTTTATCCTCTCTTCCCACGCCTCCCCCGTGTCATCGCACGCCTTCCGATGCGGCGCGGGCCCGACCGCCCGTGTCATCCGACGCGGTGTGAAAATTTTTATATACTTTTTTTCGAGGACGTCCAAAAAGGTGGAGAATTTTATTTCCCTATAGTCTTACGCGGTACGGATCGAAATAAAAAATAACAAAAAGAAAATAGAGCGAAAAAAGGGATGCAACACGAGGACTTCCCAGGAGGTCACCCATCCTAGTACTACTCTCGCCCAAGCACGCTTAACTTCGGAGTTCTGATGGGATCCGGTGCTTTAGTGCTGGTATGATCGCATCCGACATAGAACACGTGCTTATTCCTTTTATCCTCTCTTCCCACGCCTCCCCCGTGTCATCGCACGCCTTCCGATGCGGCGCGGGCCCGACCGCCCGTGTCATCCGACTCGGTGAAAAATTTTTATATACTTTTTTTCGAGGACGTCCAAAAAGGTGGAGAATTTTATTTCCCTATAGTCTTACGCGGTACGGATCGAAATAAAAAATAACAAAAAGAAAATAGAGCGAAAAAAGGGATGCAACACGAGGACTTCCCAGGAGGTCACCATCCTAGTACTACTCTCCAAGCACGCACTTCGGAGGTCACCCATCCTAGTCTACTCTGCCCAAGCACGCTTAACTTCGGAGTTCTGATGGGATCCGGTGCTTTAGTGCTGGTATGATCGCATCCGACATAGAACACGTGCTTATTCCTTTTATCCTCTCTTCCCACGCCTCCCCCGTGTCATCGCACGCCTTCCGATGCGGCGCGCGGGCCCGACCGCCCGTGTCATCCGACTCGGTGAAAAATTTTATATACTTTTTTTCGAGGACGTCCAAAAAGGTGGAGAATTTTATTTCCCTATAGTCTTACGCGGTACGGATCGAAATAAAAAATAACAAAAAGAAAATAGAGCGAAAAAAGGGATGCAACACGAGGACTTCCCAGGAGGTCACCCATCCTAGTACTACTCTCGCCCAAGCACGCTTAACTTCGGAGTTCTGATGGGATCCGGTGCTTTAGTGCTGGTATGATCGCATCCGACATAGAACACGTGCTTATTCCTTTTATCCTCTCTTCCCACGCCTCCCCCGTGTCATCGCACGCCTTCCGATGCGGCGCGGGCCCGACCGCCCGTGTCATCCGACTCGGTGAAAAATTTTTATATACTTTTTTTCGAGGACGTCCAAAAAGGTGGAGAATTTTATTTCCCTATAGTCTTACGCGGTACGGATCGAAATAAAAAATAACAAAAGAAAATAGAGCGAAAAAAGGGATGCAACACGAGGACTTCCCAGGAGGTCACCCATCCTAGTACTACTCTCGCCCAAGCACGCTTAACTTCGGAGTTCTGATGGGATCCGGTGCTTTAGTGCTGGTATGATCGCATCCGACATAGAACACGTGCTTATTCCTTTTATCCTCTCTTCCCACGCCTCCCCCGTGTCACCGCACGCCTTCCGATGCGGCGCGGGCCCGACCGCCCGTGTCATCCGACTCGGTGTGAAAAATTTTATATACTTTTTTTCGAGGACGTCCAAAAAGGTGGAGAATTTTATTTCCCTATAGTCTTACGCGGTACGGTACGGATCGAAATAAAAAATAACAAAAAGAGAAAAAGAGCGAAAAAAGGGATGCAACACGAGGACTTCCCAGGAGGTCACCCATCCTAGTACTACTCTCGCCCAAGCACGCTTAACTTCGGAGTTCTGATGGGATCCGGTGCTTTAGTGCTGGTATGATCGCATCCGACATAGAACACGTGCTTATTCCTTTTATCCTCTCTTCCCACGCCTCCCCCGTGTCATCGCACGCCTTCCGATGCGGCGCGGGCCCGACCGCCCGTGTCATCCGACTCGGTGAAAAATTTTTATATACTTTTTTTCGAGGACGTCCAAAAAGGTGGAGAATTTTATTTCCCTATAGTCTTACGCGGTACGGATCGAAATAAAAAATAACAAAAAG
>JAAXCT010002748.1:0-58065 GCA_012490785.1 Eragrostis nindensis
ATATCTCATTCTTCTTTCCCACTTCGTTGAAATCTCCAGGGACTTTCTTAGAACAAGCAGAACAGGATGAAATGCCTCATGCTATTAATGTTACAGCAGAAGAGCAGGAGGCCATTGAACGGGTATGCACAACATTGTCAATGCCACCATCCTCTTGACTGCATAAATATTTGACGTCATATTATCATCACATTTATTTTCATATATTTCAGCTTGAAGCCATGGGATTCGACAGAGCACGAGTCATAGAAGCATTCTTTGCCTGCGACAGGAATGAGCAGCTAGCTGCAAACTACCTCCTTGAGCATGCGCTGACGAAGATTAAGGGGGAATACTTTACATTCGGTGAGAACCCTCGTGCTCTGATTGATTATCTATCTGTCTAGCTTGAATAGTTGGTACTTTAATTGTGAAGGATTTCTTCTTTTGCAGAAGTTGCAGATTTTTTGTGGACATCGGACTGAATTTGTCGAGGCAGAGCCAAATTAATATGCAAAGTTGAGATGGAGCTGAATTAGTTTCAATTGATCTCTCTTGTACAAGACCTATATATTATATGTGTTGCCTAATACATGTGAAGACTACCAGAGAATTTGAATTTGACTAGAATGAATCTGTAGTGGTAATCATCTGTTCCGTTAGCGTATGTGTACGTATAACTGGACAAGTCTAGGTTCATATGCGAGGTTTGAAACAAATACATGTTGACCTACAAGGTGCCTTGTCCATTTTGTGTCCGATTCTGTGGCTGTGGTATGTGGTGTGCGTAGTCATCACAGGCTCACAGCACCCTGCACTTCTGTGGATGAGCGATGCAGCCTTGCCCTTGCTGGACAAGCAGACATGCAGAAGCATTGTACCTAGTTGAGGCATGGTACTTGTGGAAGGAGCGAACAACAGAGTCTGCATGCTGCAACTGTTGAACACGATCAAAAAGGACGTGTAGTGTATAATGCTTTTGTTTGGTTGCTTCATGCTTGTGAAAATCAGCCGTTTGCATTATGAAATAGAAGCCGCTTACATTATGAAAGAGACTTGGGAGTGTTGAATCGTAGTATCGTCCTTGGCTGGCATCAGTTGATGCACTGACGGTGAAAGAGAGGATGGTCTTGTGCTGAGTGAAGGAATACGTAGACAGGGACACCATATGTTGTCTCGTTGGTTGATATAAGGCGTGTCAATTACTTGTTTCTGTGGTTGTGGGTTGAATTCTAGGCTGATGCAAACATAGTAGGAGTACTTCCTCCAGTTTTAAATGTATATGGAGATTTTCGTTTTTACATCATACATTTAAACCAGAGGGAGTACTAATAATTTTCTAAAGAAATTCAGTTGTACTAGAAGATAAAGCACATACAAGAATATATTATTCAACCCCTTCTCGAGGCGAGAAGGCTGGCAATACAGAATCACCCAAAAAAGACCATTGGCTGCCAAAAACAAAAAACCGTCTCCCACGCTTCCCTTCTCACAGGGTGCAACACAGCTTGGAGTCAATCGATGCCAAGCAAATGCAGAACGCTTGGTAGCCAGTGAGTGGGTATCTGCAAAACATATCTTCCTTGGAAATTGTGCTCCTTGAGAGTAGCTATCGAGCATCCTTCAAAAATCAACGGAGTAATTGCAGCCAGAGAAAGATGACTGTAGTTACCTGAAATCCATTATGTACTTGGATTTTCCAACCCTTCCAAGCTGCAAAACTGTCTGCCTTCCGTTTTCCTGCCAAGCAAAGGTGTTTACCGTATTATAAATGATATGATTCTCATTGGAGCCAGACATCTCACTTGAACAATGATATAGGAGTACTAGTGATGCGTTCATCTGATGACCAGCTCGAAATGTTTAGTATGTTACCTCCAAAGTCATCTGAAAGTTCTTCACTGATGTCTGCACCTTGTACCCTATCCTGCCCGCCCTCTCTCTAAAGTCCAGCTCATAGCGCTTTGTTATCTGTTATGTTCAAACAAAGAGCGTTATAATGATATCAGCTTGTATCTTGACATGTTATTACTCTGAAGATTGAGGAAGCGGCATTCAAGCATTCAGAAACTGGTTACATGGTTGTAGAAAGGAGCTCTTGAGCTGAGCTGGTCAGCCCTGCTTTTCTTCTCCTGCCAATCATTTGGGAGCCCACTGATGTGCTGAATCTGCAGGTTTCCAGAGTCAAAACCGCATTCCTAACTCCGAATCAGCCTATTGAATCTTGAAATGTCTCAGCTGAATTTACCTGGGCTGAATTGTTGTTCTTCAGCTGCATGTGATTCTTAGGGATCCAGGCCCTCATGTTCCTGAAACTCCCTGTAAGCGTGGTGATCGTGGGTGCAAACCTGCAGAAACAAAATCTGGGTCAAGAAACATCACAGAAAAGATCAGCTGGTTCCTTAATTGGTTGCAAATGACAGTCGGATCTTACGCCACAACACCGAGAAGCCGCTTTGACTGGCTCTTCACCTCATCGACTCGGTTCCCCTGCAAACAGCCACATACATGAACACTTGAAATGCTCTTCAATGGATCGGGATAATCAATCTCCAAGAGGCGGGACTAACAGCAAGGAAAATGAAGCATGGTGTAAGGGAATTTTGCTAGTACCTGCCCCCAGATTTGGTACTTGGATCCGACCAGATTGGCGGCCACGGTGCCCAGGAAGTTCTTGTCCGAGGTGCAGAAGATGCCGTCCTGGTTCTGGGCCACGATGAACTCCGACCTCCCCCTCCTCCGCCTCCGCCTGTGCCGCGCCACGGCCAGCTTCCGGTCCTGCCGTCCCTGCCCCTCCTGAAATTTCCCAACAAGAAGCTTAGAGATTGCCGTGCATAATGGAATCGATGTATGGAAGGGATTGAACCAATGTAAGGTTGGAGGCGAGTTCACGTTGGTGTAGAGAGAGTATAGCGCGACCCCTCTCGCGCCGGTGGCCGTCTCCCTGACGATGACGCAGGTACACCGCCCGACGTCGAGCGGCAGAGGCCGGCACAGCAGCGCCCTGCAAGAACAGAGGACGCGCCTCAGTTAGCATTAGCCACTCGGCATTCAACGGCGTCGGAGAGAGCAAGATGCGAGAAGAAGACAGCGCGTGGCCTACCTATTGGGGAGGGTCGCCCATGAGGATGCCGGCGCTGACTCGCTGTCGGAGAGATCCCACGCCTCGTACGACGACGAAACCGGCGGCTGCGGCGGGGGGAGCAGCTCCCTCCCCCTCGGCCCGATGAACACGGCCGTCTCCGACGAGGAGGACGAGGACAAGGACTCGTCCATCATGCGGAGCTGCAGCGACGACGGCTTGAGCGGCGGCGGCGTTCCCGGCTTCGCAGGCTTGGGCGGCTCAGTAGTCGCGCCCTTCTTCCCCGTCTCTTCTTTCGCGTGCCCGAGATTCTTCGGGCCCTGGTTCTCCTTCTCGGCGTAGGCCGCCCCGCGCCTCGCCGCAGCTGGAGCAGCGCCGGATCCGGCGCCGGCGTTGGTGCTCCGCGGGCGCAGCGGCTCCCTCTTGGCCGTCGTGGACGCCATCCGTGGCAGCTCCGGGGGAGTGTGTTTCAGCTTGTGGGGCTGTCTCCGCTTCGAAAAAAAGTGGGTGAGTGGAGCTGCGCTTAGTGGAGTGTGGTGGGTGATTTGTTGTTTATTTGGTGGTGATTTGGAGGGAGGATTTAAATTTGAAATCGGCGAGTGGGATGAGTCGCTGCTGTCTTTGGCTCTGTAAACGGTCGGCGTCTCGGGAACTGCGCTGCTCCGGCCGTAATCCTTTTGGAACTTTTCGGCCGATTTTGACATTTTGCATTTAGTGCTCGCTGATTTGAATGGAGAAGAAGTGGTCCGATGTTTGAAGACCATCTCCGCCTGTACTAAACTGCTGCATCTGGATGCTGCATCTGGATTCTGTACAGAAAACCTCCAAATTTCAGTCCTCCAGGACGCGCCAAAATGAGCCTGCTGCACCTGAGCTCCGAGCATTGTCACTAGGGATGTAAATAGATGATTCTTAGTGTAACCGCCGACCCTCTTTAGAGGGCGTTTGGCAACCCGAAAACAGGCATCGAAATAAGGATAAGGAAATAGGATGGAAAATTAAGACTCTTTATTTTTCTATCACATTAAATCTCAATCTTCATTCCCTCAAGCATCATTTCCCAATCCCTAACCCACCCATCATTTCCCATTATCCAAACACCACCTTAGTTCAATCAAATGAACTAGTTTTTAAATGAAGCTTTTTATTTAAAAACTACTTACCTCCGTTTAGAAATACTTGTCACCCAGAAAATCACTGTAGCAACATTGACTCTACGTTTTTTTTCTACAAAATATTTAGATACATTTGAAGGTATATAATGCTAATGTAATGTACCTCAAACCTACAAAACAATATGAAAGTTTGAAGTAACTAAAAATATTTTAGAGAAAAAGACATGTAGTCAAAATTGTTACAGTGATTTTCTCGATGACAAGTATTTCCAAACGGAGGGAAGTAGTTCATTTTTGATTGAACTAAAGAGGATTGAGGACGACCTTAAATGTCACCAATTTTCACCCCTAATTGCCACAGCCTTCAACTACTCTACTGAAAAGCGAACAGTAAAATACGTAAATGAAGTGAGATGTACGATACGAGGTGGAGTACACAGCGGGGCCGTAACGCTGACGCTTCCGTACATTTGACAAAGGCTGACCCCAGCTTTCGCTTCGAACTGTCAGCTCACGTTCTTTTAATGAGCAAGTACGAGCAAGCCGGCTTTGGAACCAGGAAGGAGGCAGCCCTTGTTTAATGCTTCTGACCTCTGAACGCGCAACTTGTTTAAACTGTTAAGAAAACATTTAAACGCCTCTCTCCATCTGTGCGAAATGCGGTTAGGTTTGGCTGTTTTGTTACAAAATTTTGTTTGGCTCCATGGGCTTCGAAGTTCAAAGTCAAGTTGAGTTCAAGACGGCGTTAGTGGGCCAGATTTAGCCCAAAATGCGTGGGCCCTGCTGAATTGCTCCAGTCTCTCTGAGATGCTGCACGAAACATTTTTGATTTGGATGACTCGTCGACGCTTACGAGTGATGGATGATTCCCGATCAAAGCCTAGAATTCTCCTGCCGCCAAGCAACCAGTGGAGTCACGTCTCCTACTGTCTCCGCCAAATGCATCGTATCCGCGTGGTCGCTCCTCCCGCAGCTACGGAAATCTTCCTCCAACCAGTACGTTTCTCTTGTTCCAAGTGTTTGGTGAACAGAACAGCCAATGGAATTCGTTTTCTTGTCTTTTTTCCCCAGAGATGATGGTTCAGTTCCACCTTAATCGTAAACCTCGACAGTTGTAACAATCGTGATTTGTCGCGTTCTCCACTTATAATAAGAAGACGGAACGCAACCATCCAAACAAAGTCCTAAAGGTCGGTAAAAAAATTACCAAACAAAGAATAAGTGATGGTTACATCAAGGACGCGATAAGATGTGCCGATTCTCCGTTCACTAAAATACCAATCACATAACCTTTCTCGCTTATCTTGCTTTATTCTTTGACGTTTGGATTCATAAAAGACGCAACAAAAGCCATATGAAACCGACTATACGTGAAATTCTTCTATCACACTGATGTCGTGAAAACAAGTGGCACACATGCTACGATATGCGTACATACGAGACTCATAATTGTTTTTTTTTAAGAGAACGACGCTCATAAATGTTGCTTATACAAACGTGCCATCGCTTGTAGAGATCGAAGAAACCAATGAATGAAATGGAACCGAGACAAATTGCACACGTAAGACCTTTCAAGAATTAATCTTGAGTGCTCTCGGTGGAGCGTCACCTTTGGCACATGAGCGGGATTAGAATACCTTAACGGATGTTTGGACACACATGAAGAGCATCATAACTTCACAAAAGCACCCTTTGTTTATAAGCCCATACATACAAACCTATATGGTTGTAAAAGATGACAACCTATCTTCAATCGCTCATATGAGCTAAAAACCAATGGCAACTGTTTTGCTTTGCTCTAAATAAAAGTGATTTTCTCACGAAACATATAATGGCTTATAAGACATACTACCACCGGTGACGAAGTAAGGTAAAACACAAGAATAATTTTGTGTTAAAAAGTAAAGCGCGTGAAAAGAAAATGTCTCTTTGACCTTAAACAAAAGTGCTTATATTTACATATCGGGGAAAATAAACATGGGAGCCATCCAAAATGAACAAGTAAACATGCATGACGAATCTAAGCTGGCCGATCGTAAAATTCACGGCAATCCAACGGCAGTGGAATCGCGTCCAAGAAACGGGAGCACGTGAACACACACTCCAGTGCTCCACATCGCTCTCTGCCTTTACAAGAAGAGCGTCGGAGTCGGAAAAAACCGCAAGGAAAAAAGTGCGTGCGCGACAGGGGAAATCCATGTGCCCGGCTCGGCCCTGCGCGCTCCCCGCCAAGATTTGCCACCTATAACCCCGTCCTCCTCCTCCTCCTCCCCTCCCCTCGCCGCGCGCTCCGCCTCACTCCCCCGCGAACGCCGGGCACCAGAGATATACGCACCGCATCCGCATGGGGGCCGCGAAGACGACGACCACCAAGCGGGGCCGCGCCACCGGGAAGAAGCAGCAGCAGCAGCAGCAGGAGGAGGCCGCCATGGTGCCGTCGTCGGGGGTGGAGGTCGCGGCGGCGCGGCGGCGGCGGCCGCGGCCGCGGCTGGTCGGGTACGACGAGCTGCCCGAGTACCTCAAGGACAACGAGTACATCCGCGGCTACTACCGCGTCGAGTGGCCGCTCCGGGACGCGTTCCTCAGCGCCTTCGCCTGGCACAACGAGACCCTCAACGTCTGGACGTGTGTTTGTTCCCCGATTCGATCCCCTCCCTCCATCCCCTGTTCCCTTCGTCGCGAATGGCGATCGATTTGGTTTGATTTGTGCCGCGTTCTCTGTTTCCGCAGGCATCTGGGAGGGTTCCTGCTGTTCTTGGCGCTCGCCGTCGCCGGAGGGGCCAGAGAGGCCGCCGACGAGGTCGTGCCGGGGATCATGAGGTACGTGCGGACGCGGCACATCCACACATGGCTCGTCCTGCCTTTTTCTGCATTTCTCTAAAACAAAAGGCTTCTGAGATGAGGTGTTCTTGTTTAATCTTTAGAAAAGGTCTCCCTTGTTTTCAATCCATTCCTGCGTGATTACCGGGCGCTAGAAGCTTGAAAGGGTCAATTGTGCTGCCAGGAAGTTACTTTGATGCCCCCTCGAGCTTATTTGTATTTACAACCACCGTATCACATCTTACACAAGAAACCTCCGCACGCAGACAAATTTGTCCACACGGAGCGTGTGAATGTTGTTGCTTCGGACAAAAGGCTATGTTGTTTGTTTTTGTTGTTGTTGTAGCGTGTGAATGATGTTGTTGTTGTTGTGTGTGTTTTGACATCACTTGAGGCATACGGTTGAACCACGTCAAAATGTATTCTAATTTCTCCCGTGATACATAATGGTACTGTGAGCTAACATTGATGATTATAACAAGCATATATTATTTGCATCATCAATGTCGTAAAACATCTATGGTTATTAAAACTTTTTTTTTTGTTTCTCTTGCATGATCACAATCTGCTTTTACGAAGCATCTTAATTAGTTGAGCTGGTAGTACCTTGTGCAGAAAACCTTTCTATGTTCGTCACTTGATTGGGTGCATGTCTTTATGGTGGCATTAGAGACATATAAATGCATGTGTTTTTAGAATTCAGTTTTATCTCTCTTTATTTTATTTTTATTTTTAACTTTTTCTTGTGTTTTATCCATGCAAGACAAGCTTGGAATGTTTCTATCAAGCCCATATACTCCTAGGCTGATAAATTTGTTCATATCTTATGGTTACATGTCTCCTACGGCATTTGAGACATAAAGGCCCACCTATAGTTCTCAGAAGCACATAGAAACAATTTCCAATTGTATGCCACATGACATTACATCTCATACCATGTGATGGTGCAAGCGTAACTTCCTGATAAGTATCGAAGTGCTCCTACCTAAGTCCGGGGAGGAGGGTGCGTGGCTTGGATCACTCTTCAATTTTCTTGTCTACGGTTTTTCATGGAGCATGGGTGGCATTATACACATGCGGTTGGTGCAAATTCCAAGTTTGTTGGGGACATCAGTAAAAACATGATATATTTTTGTTACCCAGATATGCTGGGATTCGGTGTTCCAGCAAAGTGCCGACCTATAGCACTGCCTTTTCTTTTATGCGACGCTCTCTTTAATAATGAGCCGTCCTTTTTCTTGCAGGTTCGTGGTGAGATCGGCTAATGCTTCATGGGACAGCGACCTTTCGGTAAGGAACTCGTCCACAAGCACACCGTTTCACCATTCTCGTGGAATCTTGCCGAGTGTTGAATGCTCCAAAGATGAGGGGGTTAAAAACTTCTCGGATTACTCAATTCTGAGCCTTGTTGACTGGGGTTCTAGCAACGATTAATCTGAGCTCTAGATAACATGATAGACCTTTTTTTTTTCAAGAATACGCAGGATGCGTATCTTTCTATTAGATAACACATGATAGACTAGTTTCTAATGATTCCGACGAGCGGTGATTGAGGTAAGCTGCGTCAGCAGAATACTTGTTCAGAATTTTGTTTAGATGCATAGTGATTAAGTAATCTAAGTTGAGGTGCCCCATCACCGGGAGAAAGCGACATGGACAGCCGTATGGGCTGTTTATGTGCAGTAAACTGTAAACCTAAGGACTTAGCGCGGGGCACGCTCACATGGTCGTCCTTGTTCTTGCGCCCTCTGCATTCTGCATTTCTGCTTTTCTGCACGAGCACAAGGCCAGGACACAGATGGAGGTGCTCTGCAGTAGGATCCTCTGCAATTTACGGAGTACAACGGTAAAAATGCACAAGAAGTGGCCATCAGAATTGTCCTGCGTCCACACCTATGTCTGGGTGCACATTTGGATGCAGGCGTTTCGATTCATCAAATACTCATTGTTCTTGACTTCTAGACATGCACTTGGCAATCGATTCGCTTGGCTCAAATGTGCCGGACCACTCTTGCAATGCCACGCAAACTTCCTGGTCGATTGCCAGCTTGTCCTGTGCACAACCCTCGGACTAATTATTACTGCGGATGCTCCAAACACCCCCTTAGCTTGATATTTTTTTGAAGCAAACTGGATGGGCAAGCCCCTACATAAATTTTATTATTATAGAAATAACAAGAAAGTCATGAACAAAAAGATACAGACCAAAGTGGCCAACTAAAACTAAGAAAACCTTAGCTTGATATTGGCTTGTTCGTTTCACATTTTGGGAATCAGAGAAGAATTGGTAAACGCAGTGATGCTTTTGCAACTACTTTCTGTTTTCCTGGATTGATGCCAATGACACTGTCTAAATATGTCGACTGACAGTGATACCTGCAAAAAAGCAGCGGATTTTCTAAACAATGTTTGATACGCTTGGAGAGTACTCTGGATAAGCAGACAAAACCAAGTGATTATTGCCATTTGTGTGACGAGTATATTTGGCTCTTGATCTTGGCTTCGGTTCTCTCTGTGCTGTAATTAATCTGTCCACTGGCTGAAGGAACTCCTAATAATTTTAGCGGATATTTCAAGCGAAAATTTCCAATTCCGGCAAGAATCTGGAAAAAAAAATTATAGCTTTGAGCTGAGCATTAGCAGTGGTCTGATCATGCTTCATGAGCTAACGCCGCTGGCATTCCTTGTCGCAGGGCCTGCCGAGCCATGACACGGCGGTGGTGTTCTCCGGTGTGCCGCGGTGGCCGCGGATGGTGTTCCTGGTGGGCGCCATGTCGTGCCTGGCCATCAGCGCGACGGCGCACCTGCTGGCGTGCCACTCGCGCCGCGCCAGCGTCGTGTTCTGGCAGCTCGACTACGCCGGCATCTCGGTGATGATCGTCGCCTCCTTCGTGCCGCCCGTGTACTACGCCTTCCTCTGCCACCCGCCGGCGCGCGTCGCCTACCTCTCCGCCATCTCCGTGCTCGGCGCGCTCGTCGTCGGCGCGCTGCTCTCGCCGTCCAGCTCGTCGCCGCGGTTCCGCCGCCTCCGCGCCGCGCTGTTCCTCGCCATGGGCCTGTCGGGCGTCGTCCCCGCGCTGCACGCGCTGTGGCTCAACTGGGGCCACGCTGCGTGCTACCTGGCGCTCGGGCTCGAGGTGGTCATGGGGCTCGTCTACGCCGCCGGCGCCTGGTTCTACGTCAGCCGCGTGCCGGAGAAGTGGCGCCCGGGCGTGTTCGACGTCGTGGGGCACAGTCACCAGATCTTCCACGTGTTCGTGCTCGTCGGCGCCATCACCCACTACGTTGCCGTCGCCGTGCTGATTGACTGGCGGGAGAAGGTGGCCGTCGCGTGCGGCGCCGCGTCGTAGGGAATCATGTTGCGGCCAAGGAAGACTTAGAAGGTCATACATAGTACCGCTCCAATGGTTGATTCAACAACCATTCTCAGCGATAGATTGATGGAGTAGTAGCAGAGTAGATGAGCTATCGAATATGAGTGTGAACTTCGGAAACGATTCATGAGTTAATTTGTGGGATGGTAATGGAGGTTCCTTTATAAGATTGCACTGTTAGTGACTCATTGAATTTGCAGGGATAAGAATGCAGACTTGCAGTTGCAGTGTGGCCTCTGGAGGTTCAACAGGATTCGCTGGGTTCTGTTCTGTATTTACCAGAAGCTGGCAAGCACTGCAGGTTGAATTCAGCATTGTGATGCACTGCAGGCAAACTCAGAAAGAGGAACACAACAAGCTTGGTTTATTTCGTTACAAACTTTGCAAAAACTTGAGTTGCCTATCAAGGGGGTAAAAACAGTTGAAAGCGAACTCATGTCATGTTGGAAATGCTGGATTCAGCAACTCTCTCACTCAGCTCTGAATGTACACTGCAGAGCCGTCTCTTCATCATGCGATCCTTTGGTTTCAGTCGAAGACGGCGAGCTTGTCGTACTCCGCCCCAGCTATTGCCTTCTCCATGACGGCCCTCGGGCTGATGATGCCGCCGCCATTGAGGAACAGCTTGAGCAGGTTCTTGGAGAACCCGCTGACGAGCGCCACGCCCTTCTGCCCGGCCTCCACTGGCACGGCCTTGGAGTCTCTCAGGTTCCAGAACACCACCTCCGGCACAGCCTCGCCGTACCCGGCCTCCGTGAACTTGCGCACGATGGCCTCGTAGTCCGTCTCCCACGGCTGCGCAGAAGCCACGTCGAATTCCATGTCGCTGAACACGAACACGCGACGCACCATCCGCTCCGGCGCCAGGTCGGCGCCCGCGGCCACCTCGAGGATCTTGTCGAACACCGCCTGGAAGTTGGTGTTCATGCCCCAGTCCATGGTGCGGACGAACTCGACCTTCTCCGAGAGCGTCTTGCCGGCGATCCGGTGGAGCTCGGGACGCTCGCTGAATGTGATCACGCGGCCGCGCCACGGGTCCTCGCTGAGCTCGGAGACGAGGAGACCCAGCGCCACGCACACGTCCATGGGGATGCCAGACATGCTGCCGGAAACGTCGCACACGGCGACGCAGTTGGTGAGCGCGCCGAGCGAGCGCATGTCGTCGACCATGCGCTGCCACTGCAGGTCGGCCACGCTGCCGTCGATGCTTTCGGCGAGGGAAGCGATGATCTCGTGCGGGAGCAGCGCGCCCGCGGCGATCTTCTTCTTGCCGGACTTGACGTCGGCCAGGTAGGCGTTGAAGCGATCGGCGTCGTGCTTGAGGAAGAGGTCCTTGTAGTTCTTCATGGCCACGGACGCCACGCGCGTGTACACCACCGATTCCCAAGCGCGCGCCGAGATGAACACCTCGGGGAGCTTGAGCGCGCGGCGGAGCGGCACGAGCGCCGCCTTGCGGAGGCGCTCGCGGGCGCGGTACGCGTAGTGCTCGTCGGGAAGGTCGGCGGCGAGCTCGGAGGAGGAGCCCTTGGGCAAGAGGCGCCGCGCGACGGCCTCGCAGAGCAGAGTGGATCGGTCGTAGGACGAGTCCAGCGACGGGCACCATTTCGCCGCGAGCGAGAACTCCCGGACCTTGCCGTCGGCGAGCTTGCGCATGTCCTCCGCGAGGAGGCTGGCGAACAGATCGGCGGTGCGATCGTGGAGGAACCGGTAGGTGGGGTCGCGGCCGTACATCTCCACCGCCCTCGCCGCGGTCTCCGCCCTCTTGGTCCGGCGCGCCGCCGCGGCTGCGGCGGCGAGCCCACGGTCGCGCTCCAGGCTAGCCGCGACGCGCTCCTCCGACGTCCCGGTGCGCGGGGCGTGCTCCGCGCGGGGGCTCTGCCTGCGGCTGGTAAAGCGGCCACGGCGCCGGCGGCCGAATCCGCCCTCGGCGCCGAGGCGGGCCTTCTTGCCGGGGGTCCTCGTGGACTTCCCGCCGTGCACGATCCGGTGGAGCAGCTCGGGGAGGTCCTTGAGGTAGCCGAAAGC
Organism: Eragrostis nindensis; assembly: GCA_012490785.1. NCBI lineage: Eukaryota > Viridiplantae > Streptophyta > Magnoliopsida > Poales > Poaceae > Eragrostis > Eragrostis nindensis. The sequence continues at coordinate 12,396 of JAAXCT010002748.1, forward strand.
GGCGACGGAGGCGGCGTTGAGCGCGAGCGTGCGCGGGTGGTGCGCGTGGAGCCAGAGCGCGGCGGCGTAGAAGCCCTCGCGGTCGGACTTGCCCGCCCCGCGCACGCCGCGGAGGTTGGCCACCAGGCGGAGCGCGGTGGCCGGGTCGGCCGCCCACGCGGTGGCCAGCAGCGACGCGACAGAGGACGCCGGCGTGCCCGGCACCACGTGGAAGAAGAAGTCGAGGCACGGGTCCCCCGAGGACACGAACGTCGGCGACAGGTTCTCCGTCAGCGTCTTCCCGCCCTCGGCGGCCGGCGCCGGCGCCGTGGCCTTGTTGAAGTTGGCGTCGATCAGGTCCAGGAATGCCTCACCAGTCGGCGCCTCCGCCTCCGCAGCAGTTGCCGGCGCCGTCTCCGAAGCCCGCGCCGCGGCGTGACGGGCCTCCGGTGGGCCCACCAGGATGTAGGAGGAGGTGTCGGCGATAGCCGCGGCGGCGGCCATCGAGAGCAGAAGTTTCGGGCTTCCGGCCCTCCTTCTTGGGCTTGGGGTTTTGGATAGTGTCACTGGTTAGTCGCTGATTGGAACGGGTTTAATGGGCTTGGGTTTGGTCTTTGGGCACCGGGCTTGAGGGCTGGGTGACAGAAGAAGGATCAGGAAGACAGAGGAATATATGGAGCGAGGTTCCGTGGCAGGCAAGGATGTTCTAGGTCGGTGAGATCGATGAACCGACTTGAAAAAGCTTTTGGGGGTATCGTGTGCATCGTAGACTTGCTTGTCTCACTCGTTCATACTGCCTGCCACGTACTGTATTCAAAGATTTCGAGCCTGTTCGTTTCCAGGGGTCTAAATTTTAGAGGGGTCACATCAAAAAGAATCTTACCATTTATATATACTAAACAAAGTCAAATTGTAAAACTAACTTCAGAACCCCTCATCTAATTCACGAGACGAATCTAACGAGGGTAATTATGTGGCGATTAGAAAATAGTTACTGTAGCATTACTGTAGCAAAATATAGATTAATTAGGCTCATTAGATTCGTCTCGTGATTTAGAGAGGGGGTCGTGACATAGGTTTTGTCATTAAACTAATCAAATTTTTTTAAATGTGAAGATTCTTTTTGATGTGACGGGTCTAAAATTTAGAGGGGAGGAAACGAACAGGCTCTTCTTTTCTTTTCCCATTTGTTTATTCAAAGAATGGGTCAATGACTTTGATCTTCCAGAGTACTCTTAAGCTGTAAGTTAATAAGTCGCCCCTAGCACGTATGGCCTTTGCCTGGCAAACAGATGTTGTTTGGTTCAGAAATAATTATGCAATCACAGTATATGGAAATTGTTCGGCAATTTACCAGAGAAATCTTCGCAAAAAAAAAAAAGGAAATAATTTTGATGTTTCAGGCACTTTGCACCTTCGTTCCCTGTACCATCAGCCATTTGGGTCACTGAATATATACCTCAGTGACAATCAGAGCAACTAATAGTAAGTAATATAACTCGCGCCAATCATTCAAATCAAAACTGCAGAACCCATGTAACAATGCGGCTAGACTGAGGCAACTGTAGCTAAAGAATATTCAGTCTGCTTGAACGAAGAAGATGCTAGCTAGCATCAGTAGCTGGGTCTATTTACACAATGAAGCTGACCATATATACAAAACATAACTTGAACAAGCAACTGAGGGCATGGTCTATAGCAATAATTTCAGTGTATATACACTTGACAGTTTCTCCCTTCATTTCAGCAGAGCCATGGGTCAGGCACGCAGGATCAGGAAGCTGTTTTAGTTTCAGCGGACAGCGTCTGGCAGCATGGCGACTGTCACCATGAAGTACTCACAGCCCTGGGGCAGATTGTAGGGGTTCAGCATTGAAGCGGGCGGCCGGCGGCCACCGCTGCTATCAGGGCCTCCAATTTGGTCGGGGCGCACTACACGCCGCTCGATGTGCACAATCTGCCCGATGATGTAGGCTGGATGCCGCGAGTGTCGCTCTGTGAAGAGGGCGACAGATTCCTCAGACAGGTAGTAGTTTGAGACGTTGCGGTTGATTGCCACGTAGTGACCAGCAGGGTTTCGCACGAAGACTGCAAGCTCTTGGACTTCAAACCGGCCAAATGATATCTTATCCTTGCTTGCCTGTTAAACAGTTTTCCAGGGGATACCAAAGCATGTTTGCAAGTTAGTGCGACTGGCAAAAACATAAGAAGTTCTTCAATCGGGGGAATACATTAATCAGCCTTGTGAGTTCATTGCTGGATGAAGAAATTAAAATAAGAAAAGAATAATTCATTCCCCCACAATATTGTGTGTACCAACATTAATCTGGTGTAAAATAGTTAAAGGTATGCAATTTGTGGCTACAGAAATTAGAAGACAAACCTGTTTCTCTAGTTGAAGCTTACTGTAGAGATTATTATTCCGCTCTTTCTCCTCCTTCAAGTCTCTTAGGAGAGCTGCGTGCGCTTCTTGCACTCTTCTGCCGCGTTCTGCCATCTCAGTACTCTGCCGTGTCAGCAAAGCAACTCTTTCTGCAAGGATCTTGATGCATTGTTGAAACTGAATGGTCGAATCAGCCTCATCCTTATTTACACTGCTGGAACAAAAGAGAGTAAGATGATTTAAACATCAGTAGCAATTCAATTTAATACAAATTTTCGTAATAAGGTAAACTTCTGTAATACCCTCATCAAATACGATTTATTATCAACAGCAACTGTGTGAATTTCTAGCAAAATAACATATAGTATCTCTCTATCCTCTGGACAAAGCACCACGAGAAGATGTAAAACTTGCTTCCACGACTGCTAAATTGTTAAAAAAATGGGTACGTCTTGCTATAATTGACTTCAGAAGACACGATTACCAACACAAACACATGACTCATGGTGCATATATAACTCGAGGAAAATGTGAATAACATCAATGCAATACCTTGACAGGGAGACAGCTAAAGAACGCAGTGACTCTGCAAAACCAGACATGTTTGGTGCCGTGACACAGTTATTTAGTCTTTCAAACAGCCCATGTATCCTTAGAGCGGATGAGCGCAGAGCATTATACTCAACGGCCCTTCTATCAGCTGAACATTTGTTGGTACGAGCCTCTTCTCTTGCTTCATGTAAGCAGTTTTCAAGGTGTGCACAATTCATCTACATCAAAATTTAGAGAATAAGAACAAGAATATGAAAAGAAATTATTGGAACTTGCAAACTGTAGTAAAATTCTCCTCGATCCTGTATGGCTTACCTGAGATTCGTCAAGAAGACCTCGGGTGTGTTCGAGTTCTTTCTTCAACGAGTTGACTTCATCCATCACAGCACTAAGCTTACTTTCAGTTTCACCCAACTGTTTTGATTTTTCATCCAGGGAATTTTGCAGTTCTGACAAAAGGAGTTCCTTATTTCTCAACTCTAGGGTATGATGCTCATCAGTTCTGAAGTTTAAGATGCTAAGAGGATCTTCTATAGGAACATCAGAAGCATCAGTCATAGTGAGTTGTGTCAATATTCGCCCTTCCTTATCATTGTTTACAGTCTTATTTTCATTGTCACGTGGCACTTCTGTCATGAAAGCATCCAGATTAGTGCAAACTGCTGAATCAAGTGACTGCAAGTTCAGTGCACCTGAAATGTCGGTCATATTCTCATCTCCACCTTCCGTTTGTCTAGATGGCTGCTCAGATGTTGAAGAGGCCTCATCCATGGCCACACTTGATTCATCCCGTAGTTGGATTTGTCTGCCTCCACATACATCCAAGTTGCAGTCATTGCCTTTAAATGCAGATAGAAGGGAATCGGATGTGCCTTTGCTTCCTGAAACCATGTGCCCTTGTATGTACTGGTTCGCTAGCTGTTCTTCAAGATCCTGGATACGCTTCTCATATGAAGAGCATTGTTCCTGCTTTGCATTGAGCATTGATTGAAGTTGATTAGCATAGTCATCCTTTGCAGAAAGTGCCTCGGCTGTTTTTTCCCTTGCTTTTTTCAGTACAGAATCAATTTGCCCTTCGTCAATAGACTCATATCCACATTCAGCACCAAGACTGCAAAGCACTGCAATGGCAGAAGCAAGCTCAGCTTTTAATCTCGCATTCTCCACTTCTAACTTACTAGTGCCTGCAATGTCTATAGCCTCGTAACACCCCAACAAATCTTGGAAATCCATCTTATCATCAGTATTCAGAGGATTTTGTTCAGGTTGATCAAAATTTCCACTAGTACTAGAATTGCTCAATAAGGACTTGGGTAGTTGTGATCTCTCAGATTTCAGAAAAGACCCCACTAGGGACTGGGGAGCAAGCTTTTCCACATCATTAACATCAATGGGAAGTAGATCACGATCAAAAGGAGCAACTTTTATATCACACTGGCTTGGAGAATCAAATAGTCCCATGGAGCCCATGATATCATCTGGGATGTACTTGCTCCATGTCCTAAAGAAATCCTTTCGTCTTGTTTTCTCATTCTCACACTCCGTTGCCAGCTTTTCAGCATATGAACCAGCCAACCCCGTATACAGCTTAAAATAAGATTTCCTTCGCGATACCTCAGCAAGACAAGCCCTATATGCATGGCCCAAGCCACTGACCAACTTCAGGTTTTCAAAATCTCTGTCTTGATGACCCATCACCTCTTGGAACGCGTGGAGCTCATTCATCATGCCTCTGATACTAGTCTGAGCAGATTTTACTCTCTGCATGCAAACATGTACCAGTGTATTCATTTCGTTCTTTTTGTCCTTGCATTTCTCAAGTAATTTTGTAAGCCTTTGATCAAGATTGCGTATACTGGGTAAGTTGTCCTTTTCATGCACTTCATAAATACGACCAACCGCTGAGACTGCATCATGAGGACGGAGAGAAGCAGATAGTTTGCAGCTGGAGCAGTCATCAACAAGCTTCTTTGAAGTATCCACATCTTTACTGCAAGATAATAAAGTTTTCAGGATATGGTGATGATAAAACATGATCATATGTCATAGATAAAGAATGATCGGGAGCAACAGCCACATTTCCATTAATATGAATCAAGTCCCTTGATAAGCTATTCTTATGCAGCATGAAGACCCAAATAATTGCTAGCATTTCCTTGTAACCACCCCGTACATTGAGCATTAATCCCATATGCATTTGTCAAGTTATAATCAAGTAACCTACATATAACCAAAAAAAACTTAGCATGGCACTTGCTGTTTGAAAAAAAAAAAGGCCTATTATCCCCATACACAGTGAGTACTCATTCAGCCAGGCTAAACTACATGCCTTCTTTTCTAATTGTTATAACGAAGTCATTTTTATGATTCTGGCTAATCTCCTAAAGTAACGAATTGTTCAAAGTAAAGTTTGCATGTAACAGCAACAGGAAAAACATAGGCCAAGCCTAACCTCAGAGATTGCATGATGCTCTTCTGCTCACTGATGACTCCTTGATGCTCCTTTATCAGTTTCTCAAGATCCTTGCACCCATTCGAGCTCATAACATTAAACAGGCTCTCAACCCGCTTCTTCAGTTCCAAGAAATTCGCCTTCAACTGCATGACCTTTGCCTCAAACTGCTTATGTGAGCTCAAGCATCCATCTGCCAGCTTCCTCAGGTCATTCTCCTTGATAAGGTCCAGCAAACACTGTCTTCCCTCGCATTGCAGCGCTGGATGCAACTTAATCGAGCGCAGCCTCTGTACATCTCTCTCAAAATTGTTCAGCATATCAATGTGTCCACGGTGCTGCTGAGAGAAACAGCGCACAAAGTCTGAATACCGCTGTGAGAGCTTCCGGAAGGTGTGTTCCAGGTTGCTCCGGGCCGTGTCCAGCGCCCGTTCCTGCACCTGCCGCTCCCGCAGCAACCTCCTGCACAGCTCAAACTTTGTCACACTACATTGGTACAGAGCATTGGCCACCTGGAAGTGGTATCTGAACCTGGTTTCATATGAAACCAAAGCCTTCAACGCTGGGTCTGCAGACACCTCCACCGGTGGTGAGTCCTGACGCCTGGGCGGTGGCGGAATATCTGGCTCGGGGATGTAAACGGACTCCGGCACTGGGGGCTGGGAGTCAGCCAGCAGGCGGGCCTTGTTGTAGAGGAAGACCTCGCGGTCGTCGCGAGGGAGCTTGTAGTGGGCGAGCGGGTGGACGCCGTCGAGGGAGGTGTTGCCGCAGAGGAGGAGCTGGTCGCCCGGCGGGATGCCGCAGTGCGGCTGGATGGCGTGCTGGATGACCTCGACGTGCATGTCGCCGCCGCACCGGAACTCCAAGGTGTGACCGTTCTCCGCCACGTGCACCACCAGCTTCTGCCCCAGCGGCACCTCCTCCTCCACACCGCCGCCCGTCACCGCCGACCCGGAACTCATCTCTTCCTCGCAACTCACCCACAATTCTACTCCGAAAATTGATCTTCTTTTTTTTTTTTCTTCACGAACTTCAGACTAAATCTATAGTTCCACCATACCACCAAACAAGGCAACCACCGGACGAGCACAGTTCTACACGAAACACCAACCTCTTCTTTAACCTCTCAAGCAAGACAGCCTCCGTCCAAGGACCCGGGCCAACGCCGGCGGAATAAAAAATCCGCGGCCTCCACGCCCGCCCCTTATCCCTCCGGCGAGAACGGCTTGAAGGCGGCGGCTTCCTTGGAATTCCGGCGGGAGAAGAAGATTCCGAGGCCGGACCAGACGTTTCCTGGCCCAATTCAACCCGGTTCACCAAGTCCGCACGGATTCGGGCGGGGAGAAGTTTGGGATTCTTGATTAATAGACGGAAGCGACCTCCAAGAAGCAATCCAACTCCTTCGATTACGCCTGGGTTCGATTCGGTCGCAGAGGTGTAGGAGAGGAAATTAAGAAACTGAGATGAGGTTTTTTTCTACTGCTCCGTGTGGAAGAGGAAATTGGGCAGTAGCGGTAGCATCAGGGACGGGGAGACGAGGAGATGATGAAGAAGAGGAGAGGAGCGAAAGAACAAAAAGTATATTAAAGGGGGTTAATACAAAAGTGGACTAAGCTACCGTCCGGACTCTGGTGGCGGAGGAAAATACTGCGGGATGTTTGCAGCGAGATCCTCCTGGATTCCGTAATTGACGTCTGCGCGAATTATTGTGGAAACCTGGGTTTGCTTCCTCAGGAAGAGTGGCGGCGTAGACAATCAATGTAGTACCAAGCTACAAAACCATAGCATTGTTCATCCGGAGGCAAATTTGTGGGCACGAGGTAGGTGCATGAGACATGAACACCAACAATTTGGATGTGATTGGCTTCCATGTAACGCCGTCCCATATGCTAGTTAGGTACTATTAGGCATCTAAAATGAACATGTTTACTAAGATATGGACTTTCGAGATCAATGCAACTATGTTGACATGTCAAATTTGGATGTAGTTACCAATCGTGACTATTGTAAAATGCTTCGTTGGTGATTCTCATATTCAGAAACACTCAATGATATTATATCGAGTATTAAAATGAAAAATAAAATGAGTTAGTAAAATTCTTCATTTTTAACATGCTTCTGAAAAATATACTTGAGTTAACCGTCTGTTAGGGGATCTGGGATCATTGCCTCACAAGAGATTGTCTTAGAGGAAAATATCATACTAAGCTACCGTTGCCGGTATGTTTTCAAATTATGTTTCTTTTTCTAATTTTGAGTCGAATGTTTGTATGCTTTAGCATCGTGAGGAGTTATTAATGATGGCAAATTTAAGGGAGTATATGTGCCATAGTTTTATAGTTACTCAAGTAATCAAGTATTGACATCAATTAATATAACTTTATCATTAATAACTATTTTATGGAGTTCTTCATAGTCCATTTCACACAGGTTGGCCCTGTGCATCTTGCCAAGAAGACGAAAATATTCTACTTAACTAATTCAAATGAGAAAAATCACATAGAACAGTGTTTATGAAGCCTCATTTTTATTAGAGAAGATGTCTTCATAAATAAATAAATATTCAAACACGAGTTGGCACTTATGCATAAGAACAAATGTGTATCATGTATAGACAAATGTGTATCATGTGTTGTATACGCATATGTACTGGATTAGTTGTTTATCTAAGAACCTCGCGTGGATTTTCCGACACTAACCGTATTGTACTCAAAATTATTTATGTGTTTGCGATAAGTGTTTTGTTGGGTCACTTGTTAAAGAAAACTTTGATGAAAACAGATTGCACACAGCTTACGATGCCAACTACAGATGTGGCGATATCAGATTAGCTGGCTAGCTATAGTCATCAATTTTATTGCTTCTATTGCTCTTAATTTGGTTAACAACAACACACATATGATCCATAAGGGATCATTTCATTCCTAGACCAAGTCCACAATAAAACCATCAACTGATATGTCCATCGATCCAACCATTGTGTCAAGGATCTTCTACGCATCGCGGTGTCAATACAACGGGAGGTAGGACAACCTCCCTTTATTTGAGGGCATTGCGAAATATTTTGGCTAAAACTTAACTATACTGAGTATTAGATATATGGATATAATTGTAAAATTATCTTTACGTTAGCTCACGTTCCCCTCTCCCATTGCTGTAATCATTGACCCAACAGCAACACCCTACAGCGCCCAATGAAGAAATAATGGGTCTGCCAATAGGTAAGACTAACCATATTTGTGTAATTAAAAAAGTCGGTTGACACGATACAAGTGCTTGATTGTTGTTGCCATTATGACACATATTCTTAGCCGATGTAACAGACCAACAATCCTCACATAGACATAGACGCGTTGAAATATGTTTTAGTTTTGTTTAGCCAACCCGTCCACTCAAAGTGTCAAGATGTAATGAAACAATTTATGATACATGCATGTAGACCAAAAAGTAGCAAAAGAATGTGGCCCATTCATAAATTTTCAGCCCAACAACCCACCTCTTAAAGACAATATATTTCACCTCTCAATAAACCTAGCTTCTTAGTTCTCTAAAATCGGCCACCGCCACCTCTCTCCTCTCATCTCTCATTGCCGCCCACTGCCCTCTTTAGATCCAATGCCCGTCTCTTGGCTCCATCGATTCACATATCTACAATCCTACCTTATCGCCGACAAGGATGCGGCCACATCGGACAACTGAGGGAGTGACTGCGCCGACACTGAGTCTCAACAGGTAACAAAGATAGTCGACGGATGAAGACAAGTGATGTCAAGCCACGGATGGAGGGAATTCCCCCATCCGCGCCCATCCCCGTTGCCCGGTGGAGTCGCATGCGATGTAGGACTCACTTTTCCAAACATTGTAAGTCATATGTTTGGCCGCAAAGTCATGTTTTTGTATTTTACAAGTTCACCCTCGTGTCTTTGTTTTGACATTCCACTATTATTGTGTTTGCTCTGTTTTGACATCCTGCAGTAGCCTCCATCAACATGAGATAATAAAACTGTAAATAATCTTTTTAAAAATTTATTTTTTTAAAAACGTAAGGATCATATAATTTTCACGAGTCCGAGGCGACAATGAATATTAATTTTTTTCTTATTTCAAAATGTAATCAACTTGTTTTTTTAGATAATTATAGTTTTTTGACGCAAAACTGTGAGGGAGTTCCTCACAGTGCTTTTTTCATTAAAGTTAGAACAAAGTTAGGTATGTAAAAAAAGAAAACCCAAATGGGCAGTCAAAAGGAAAGAGAACAAGGTCAGTAAACCAGAGTTAAGAGGAAAGAGAACAAGGTCAGTAAACCAGAGTTAAGAGAGATGTTCTAGCCATTGAAACTTTTTTTTTAGATAATTATAGTTGAATATAACATGGGAATTATATATCATAAAAATATTTTTTCGCACTAAATTTGTTATAAAAGTGTTTGGTGGTGAATTTAAAAGCATAAATCTCAATTTAGTTACGATTGACGATCACGGATTTTGACTTTGACTAAAAACAAACTCATTATTTTTGAATAACTAGTACTAATGCACGTGCGCCACGCACGTGATCAAGAAATTATATCACCTGGCAGGACCACAAAAATTATAAGCAACTTGACTACATGTTCTTTTACAATTTAAAAATTTACTTTTGTGAAGAAAATCAGCCAAAAGTTTCGGTTATATGAGGTATAACGCACTGGCCATTGATCACCAGCCATACGGATATCATTTCACTCGTGCCATGGAGAGGAGATTTAATTGAAGAATGGAAAGCATGACCAGAGTTGCGTGCTGATGTGGAAGGAATAGAGGAAGAAAAGGATATTGAAACAGAAACATGAGAGAAAAATGGAAAGTCAAAATTTTGGACTAAAATATATACATGCTTGTTAGTGGGTCATGAAATAATCAAAAAAAATGTTGTACATCGACATGCATATATATCTTAAGTTTGGAATTAAATGAAGCACAAAATTTCTAAATGAAAGGGCACTGCAAAAAACGTGGCAAAGCACCCCAAAACCACTATCACTATAGAATATATTAAGAAATAAAATATGTTTACACATGTAGAACAAACTGCAAAATATATTTACACGTGTAACACTATAGAATTAAAAATCTCTATTTCCAGAAATAGTTTTGACAAGCTTTGCATGATTTTTGACAAGCATCCCTAGAAGCAATAAAACTTTACAAATTTCATATGGAGGAAACTCTATCCAGCATGAACATATAAGATATTAGGCACTGCAAAAACTATATACGTGAGTTCACAGTTTCTTATAGGTAGAGTAATTTTGTTTTGATTAACTAAAAATGTAAGTCTTCTTATTCTTAAACATACTGGAAAACATCTTAAAGAATCTAAGAAGACAAAAAGTTTCTTCCATAAAAACTGCTGAGTCCACAATAGGGAAATTAACTGAGGCAAATCAAAACCTGTCCAGAACCATATGATCGGTGAGTATCTCGCCAGCAGGTGCCATGCAGGTCGAAAGAAACATGAGTCAAATTATAGGAACTTCTATATTTGAGCAGAAGAAAACTTGTAAAGCCAGAAATAATCCCACCGACCTACATTTCAACTGTTCAAGAAAGAATCAACACTTTACCAGACCTCATCTTATTGAAATGTAAACCAGTTTATATCTTGGGGACCCAGACCATCTAGTAGTGCGTAGGAAGGTTAAATAGGAAAAAACACTTATAGCCTTTACTGAAATATGCAAACACATGGTTGAAAATATATGACAATTTGTATAAGCATCCAAATCTATGACTCGGCCAAATTTACAAATCAGAACATAAGAAAATGAGGTATCATATTCTGAAATAAATAGCTTATTTCTACAACGTATAATGTTAAAGAAAATTTGATTGTCCATTGCAATTGGTGCATACTTCATTATCATGCACTATTATACCAGAATGGCCTCTAGAATCTCGTGATCACTATTGATGGAACATTCTTGGAATCTAAAAAATCAGTGAAAGAAAAAATAGTGAAAAAAGATACATTGGAATCTAAAAATATTGTGAATCTAAAAATCGTCACATTTTCTTGGTGAAGCTAGCTACCCAATCATTACAATGATCCTTTGACACTTTGCTTGTTCCTACCTCTCGCCCCTGCGAGATAAAAAAAATGATGCCAATGCAACAAATAAACCCAAGCAAGGCCACACACCTGTGCGCTGCATGATTGCCTCCTTCCGTCAGCCAATTAATCTCATGCCGTGTTATGGAAAAATTCAGTATCGACCTAAAAAGATAAATTGTATAAGGGGTCCTTCTGTAATCAAACAATTTAGATTTGATAATATCGGATATTGGCAATGGAGATATCACACGGTCTATAGCGAAAATGACATTACAACTATAACTATTGGAAAGATCCAGAGCCGAAATCATGCTCCATTCATTTAGAATAAGTCAAACACCGCTATTGGAAAGATCCAGCGCCGAAACCATTCGTCTCATGCGCATCTGGGTTTGTTTTCTGGCTGTTCCCTGTGGCTCTCCATGTCTCATTGCAGCTTCTAGGAACGACACAAGAAATCTGCTAGGAACGTACCTCAAACTGCATAGATGTCTCGCCAGTCCAATCACACATGGCTGGAGCAAACACAACGCACAAATAAATTTCAGATCTTAACGGGAAGCGATGAGTGGTGGGGGCATCGATTTCACCTCGACCACGGGCAAAGGAGTGAGATTCGGGATCAACAAATTGATAAGTCACTCAAGTTGCGGTAGCCAAGCCATCGTCGAGGAGGTCATGGCTGGAACAAACTGACAAATTGATAAGTCACATGGCTGGAACAAACTGACAAATTGATAAGTCAGGGTCGAAGAGGTCTTCGAGGCGCATCGTCGTCGCACCTTTTCTGGCGACGAGCTATGCGCCTTGCCTCGAGCTCGTCGTCGATCGATGCGCCGTGCACCATGCTCGGCCTCTAGCCCGTCCTCTCTGGCAGTGCAAAAGAGTGGCGCCGCCTCCAACTCGGGGGAGGAAGGGAAGGAAAGAAAATAGGGAGGTATTCATTGCTACCGTGAGAGAGAAAGAAAAGGAAGGAATCAAATCAGGAATTAATAGGATCCATTCAGTACTACCGTGAAAGAGGAATTAATGGAAGCCACGCTGGGTAAAATTGGTAACGCATCAACGTGTTTGAGAATCATGCGCGTGGGTTTGCGGGAGGGTTCGTACGCAAACTGCCGTCTCCAACTTGGATCACGCATGCGTCTCGAATCTCGATAAATTGGATGACGCGTACAAGGGATGTCGATTCCTCCATATCCTGAACCAGGGCGCCCTCCTGCCCGTGATTATTCAAAAACGTCGTTGATTTGGAAGGTATCGACAACATCGTGATTTCGGGAAGCCGAAGGTGACCGGGTCGGGGCCTAATCACGGCGGTGGGTGCAGAGGAGGGTACGATTTATCTCGAGTGTGGTTAGCGGAAGGAGGTGGGGATGAAACGTGTGTTAATTGTGTCATCGGTGACAATCCGGTGATATTTGGGTCACTCGGTGGGTCCATATTTTTGATCCAACGGCTGTGATTAAAGGGTGGGATTTAAATCATTGGTTGATATACAGGTGGGTAACATCTGGCAGGGTAAAACAGATTTTTCTCGCAACTGGTTCTTTATTGGTTTAGAATCACAATTATTTTGGATGACGGATATTTTTTTCCAAAAATACGGACAGTTCTAATGTTAGATCCGTTTCAACCCCGTTTTGCCTAACAATCCACCTCTTCTCCAACCCTTGGCGTCACTCGCCTCACCGACGCAAGGCGCCTAGGGTTTCACCGCTCCGCAGCCCGCTCCGCCGCCAATCCGCCATCTTGCCCCCACAGCTCGGTCCTATCTGCTAGCCTCTCTCTGTCGCCCTCAACCGCATCCGCGAGCCGCCTGTTCGCGGGCTTCCCGTACGGAGGACGCGCCGCCTGCTGGGAGCCGACGACTGGACACACTCGCGGCGTCCAGCCTTGTCTCGTCGGATTTTGATGCTTTGTGTTGATTTCTTGCTAGTTCCCAGATGAGTTCCAAAAAGGTTCCGTACCACAAGCATCGGGAGGCTGAGGAGGCGAGGAAGAAGGTTAGTTCAAGTCCCTTTTGAGCTTTTTGTGTGATATTTCAGTTTTAGTCTGGTTACTCATTTTTCATCTGACTACTTTGGCATGTGAAGAGGGAGGAAGATGAAGCAGCACGCGTATATGCGGAATTTGTCGAGTCATTCAAGGGCGACACCTCATCTGGGGCAAAGTTTGTCCGCGGTGGTGTGATCGATCCCAATGCAAAGCTGAAGACTGATCCAGAAGGTTAGTGACAGGGGTTCCATTTTCATATACTGCTGTGTAGTCGCCTTTCCAGTTTTTAATTGCAATATCGTCCATGATGGATATATGCATTGCTTCATTTATTGCTCCAATTGATCAAGAGATCGGCCTTTTATTCATTCGGCATGGCAGGTGGAAAGTCCAAAGATGGGGGGTCTGTTGCAAAGAAGGGCAGTAGGTAAATCGGCAAAAATACTTGATTTCTAGAAGACGGTATCCTGTGGTACCACTGCTACGTCCATAGATATGTGGCTAATATAACCAGAATTCAGAGACACACCGAATTTTAATTGCCTCATGCTATATAATGTGACAGAGTTTTCTTTCTTTGTTGCAATTATGCTTCATGAACTATCTGTTCGTTCAACTTCGAAATTGTTACCAAGTGCTGAATGCAGTTAGAAACAATAAGAAGGGTGGTTTGAAGTAGAAGATAGTCTGGACCGGCTTATGAACAGTCACACCTCTTTGTTTCATGGGTAGTGTTACATTTGCATTTATGCTGTAGTGTCAACTAGAGTTACCTGACAGAGAAATTCATTGTTTGCACTTGAGCTCGTGATGGTTTTACCCTACCTTTCTATTTACCTTTATTTGATACAGTGACGTTTTTATGATATTAACACTTCTGTAGAGGGGTTTGTACTCCATAGACTTAGCACCATTCTTGGGAACCTTGGATTCTAAAATGCATTGGGGGGCTTGATGGGTGGTTAGATCCAGACAGGCAGGCTGGGTGGACGGCTTTTAAAACTGTGAACTTTAGGACCTGTTTGGATACAAAGTTTTTTACAAGTTCTGATGCAATACCATGGTTTGTTGAAAATACCAAACTCTAGAAAACTTTGACACGTTTGGATGGAAGCAAAACAGTAGGTTTGTAAATCATGGTATCCTCAATACCAGAGTATTTTTGCAGTTTCCAAAAATCCAGTCCGACCCTCTTTTCTAAAAACTGAGCTACGCGAGAGCTATGTTTGTTGGCCACACACGGCAGGCAACGTCTGCTCTGCACGTAATGCATGCTTCCTGCTTCGTCATTTGCATGTCACGTGCTTCAAAATTCATGCTTGATCAGACTAATGTAGACATGATGTGAGGCTGGTCCGTATTTGCATCACGTTTCTAGATCGATATATATGAGCTGAGTGTGGCTATAATTAATTAATCAACATGAACAGTCCGGCCTAGTAGCTTCAACAGTACTAATTATGGAAATGTAAAGTTCCATTGCCTTGGTAGAGTAAGTTAAAATTTTGTTAGTTGAAGTGAGAATACCTGAAACATCACTTTAGAGAGGACACGATGGTTTATTGAGACTGCAACTTCTTTTTTAATGGTTGGGGGCATTGCTTCTGTTGTTTTCTCATAACCACATGTCATTTATGTTTATACCTGATACTGATGCGCATAACGATCTAACTTGTGACCGTGATAAACACCTTATACATAGCATACTTTTCTCCAGGTATGTTCCATCATTCTTGCCACCATCATTTGCGAAAGAGCCTGAGAAAAAGGTTAGGGTACTTCCAATATTCTTATGGTCGCCTCAGTGAGCCATTATAGTTCCATTAGTTAAGTGTTATCTTGACTTGCAGAAGGAGGATGAGAAACCAAAGGAAAAGGAAAAAGGGAAACCACGAGCAATAGATAAGTTCATGGAGGAACTCAAGTTTGAGCAAGAGCAACGGGAAAAGCGTAATCAGGATCGAGATCACCGACGTGAAGGTCGTCATAGTGACAGCTCCACGGTTGGTACTTATTTGTGCTAAAATAATCTTTTTGGCTCATTTCACACTTTTGTTGGAGCTTTGTAATGGGCATATTGGGTATTCAGATTTTGCTTGGTTTGTGGAATTATTGTGTTAAATTACTATGCTGTAGGAATACCAATATTTTCATCTTGTCTGTGGTTTCTTCAAGTTGTGTATCAACTGATATCCAGCTAATAAGATTTTTTTTGTGATTAAAACCTTTTTCTTTAGAAATGTTATTAGTTCTAATGTTTGTTGCATCGATGTTTGAAATTTTCCGTGCAGCCCTCTAGCCGGTTTGATGAACTACCGGATGAATTTGATCCCACTGGGAGATTTCCAGGATCATTTGATGATGGTGACCCTCAAACCACAAATTTATATGTTGGCAATCTATCTCCTAAGGTTGCTTTCTCCACAGCACATACTCTGCCAACCTTGTTGCATTTTCTAGTTAGCTTAGCTGGTATACATGCTATGATGTCAGGTTGATGAGAATTTTCTTTTGAGGACCTTTGGTCGGTTTGGACCTATTGCTAGTGTCAAGATCATGTGGCCTAGAACAGAAGAGGAACGCAGAAGGCAAAGAAATTGTGGTTTTGTTGCCTTCATGAACAGAGCAGATGGGCAGGCAGCCAAGGATGAAATGCAAGGTTAGTGTGCACATTGCATGCAGTGATAGTTTTCAGACTTGATCATTGGGCATCATTTTATGGGAACTTGACATGCTATTTCTAATTATTATTATTTTTGGTTTTAAATGCTATTATCTTATTTTCAGCTAACTTGAATGATTTATTTCAGGTGTTGTTGTGTATGATTATGAGCTGAAGATTGGATGGGGTAAATCTGTTGCTCTTCCATCACAGGCATTACCTGCCCCTCCTCCAGGACAGATGGCAATCAGAAATAAGGAGGTTGCTTCTTTTGTCCTTTCGTGCTGTTTTAAAGTTGTTCAGCAGACTTTGTCGTAAGGCTTTTTACATGTTTAAATTGAAGTGGAATGCTGCTGCTATATCTCACAGTAGAGTTGTCATTGTTGATTCTGTTTCTTTGTTTCATACAGGGTGCTACAGTCATACTTTCTGGTCCTGGTGGCCCTCCTGTTGCATCTATCACACCACAAAACTCGGAGCTGGTATTTATAATTGTTTGTTGAGTCAAACTGCTCTTTAATTTTGGATTCTATGTTTCTTTTCTGTAATATTACTATGTAAGTGCGTCCTTGCTGTGTAAGTCATTTTATCACCACAAAAGCATCACCATTGAAAATTTCTTATGTAACTTGGTCCTCTTGGATAATACTTGATCCCATGAATTTTGTTAACCAAAATGAAATTTCATTACCTATCTTGTTAAGAAACGATGTAGTATTTGGATATTTTTCTAATGTACCAGCACCTCCCAACGTCCTCTGTAGTATATTCGAGTATTTTTCTAAAGACAACTTCCTGTATCTTCCTACTTGAGAAACGATGAACAAAATGCAACCAGAATAATTTCTGAACTTTACAGATAAGATGAACACATAGCTTTGCTATAAGGTTGCAAGTTATGTGCTCGTTCACCTAATATCTGAGAAGTTCAGATATAATTCTGGTTGCATATTTCATTGTTTCGCGCTAGGATCATAGAAGAAATTATCTTAAGAAAGAATATTGGCAGTTGGCAGTTTGGTGATGTCTTGTGATTTTGCATAGTAAATGGTCGATCATCTGTACACTTAAAAGATTTCTCATAGATCCAGTTTCTCATCGGGGATTCATTTGTCTTTTTAGGTCCTTACACCAAATGTTCCTGATATAGTGGTTGCTCCACCGGACGATGGACGCCTTCGGCATGTGATTGACACAATGGCCCTGCATGTACTTGATGGTGGATGTGCTTTTGAACAAGCTGTAATGGAGAGAGGGCGAGGAAATCCTTTATTTGATTTCTTATTTAATCTTAAATCAAAAGAACATACATATTACGTTTGGAGGCTATACTCCTTTGCTCAGGTACTTGACGATATCTATATATCAAAGCTTTCAATTGATACTCTGACCGCAGATCTTTTTATTTGTTCTTCTTTTTTCCTTTCGGCGTTCACATTATCGTCAGTCTCACTTCCAAAGTTGGCTAATATATCTGTTGCATATGTTGCGCAAAAAAGAACTTGTTAAATTGTCAAAATGAACTTAAATTAGCTTCTTGGCTGGAATATGCCTTTTGAGAACCCAATCACTTTAGTTTATTGCATCCATATAAGTTCAAGAATTATGAAGAAATGATTTGTACTTATAAATTGCTAACTGCTCGGGATATTGTGATACAGGGTGATACTTTACAACGATGGCGAACAGAACCGTACATCATGATCACAGGAAGTGGAAGGTAATAGGGGGCACACAGTGATATACTGATATTCAATAGGGCCAATAGTAGTGAAACTGATGCATATTGATTTTACGGTGACAAAATGTCATATTAAGTGTGCTTTATTTCAGATGGGTTCCACCTCCCTTGCCATCCAATAGAAGCCCCGAACGTGAAAAGGAATCTACATTTGCTGCTGGTCGAAGCAGGGTACGTGTTGGTTAGACTGCACGTTTTGATATGGCATAAATGGTTCTCCTGTTACAAAACTATTGTTTTGGTTCTTCTTCAGCGTGTTGAAGTGGAGCGCACATTGACTGACTCACAACGTGATGAATTTGAGGACATGCTACGAGCGTTGACATTAGAGAGGAGTCAAATAAAGGAAGCAATGGGGTTCGCCTTGGATAATGCTGATGCAGCTGGGGAGGTAATGCCTACCTTTTTAATAGATTTGACCTAATTGGCAATAGGATGTCTTTGAAGCTTTGAATAATTCAGCGACTTAAGATAGCCACATTGAGATCAATTATTATCTTGATGATACTGTACTTTTAACAATGAAGTTGTGGACTTAACAGATTCATGCGGTCATGGTTCACCTTATATTTAAACGAAACCCTTGTAATGTCTGATAAGATACATTTTATGTTTATGAAAAGAAACGAGTAAAATTTGAAAACATTTAAAGTACTATACACTGATCAATGAAACGCTAAATTATTATGAAATTCAGGACTAGCATTGCATAGGAGCAATGCTTTCATTCTCTTTTGGCTAACATGTTACTCCCTCCAGTATCAAAATTCTTGTCGTTTTGAGGTTGTCCTAAGTGAAACCTTTTGAACTTTGACTGCAATTTTTTTATTAAGTTTATAAATGTGAAAATGACATGAGTAGATTCGTGTTGAAATATGATTTCATAAAAGTACACTTCAACTATATTATGTTTTGGAGACCGTGTCAATGTACAAAACGTCAAGAATTTTGACACCGGAGGGAGTATGCATCTGTTAATTAATTTGACAATGTTTGTTCCTTGGGCATGGTTCAAGTGATCAAATTAACTATATTTGTTGTCTTGTATATTTGTTGTGGACTATGAATTGCTTTAGTCTTTATATAATCTTATTCTGTCAGATCTGTGACTTTGGTGTTTGTTTAAGTTTCTTTTCGAAATAGTCTATTGCTCATCTTTAGCTCTCAGCATGAATACTCATTTATCGTTGTTTTGTATTTCAGATTGTTGAGGTTCTTACAGAATCCTTGACCCTCAAGGAGACCTCTATTCCAACCAAGGTTGCTCGCCTTATGCTAGTCTCGGACATCCTTCATAACAGTAGTGCTCCTGTGAAGAATGCATCTGCATTCCGAACCAAGTTTGAAGCTTCTTTGCCAGATGTTATGGAGAGCTTTAATGACTTGTACCGCAGCATCACTGGAAGGATTACTGCCGAAGCTCTGAAGGTGACTTATATTGCAGCATTTGTTGAATACTTGAGTTTACTTTTGTTCTGATGTTCTTACACAGTTGCATTTGCTCTGCTGCAGGAGAGGGTTATGAAAGTTCTACAAGTGTGGGCAGACTGGTTCTTGTTTTCTGATGCATATTTGAACGGACTGAGAACTACTTTTCTTAGATCAGGCAACTCCGGTGTCATCCCGTTTCACTCACTCTGTGGTGATGCACCTGAAATTGAAAAGAAAAGTAGCTCCGAGGATGGAAATGATGGGTTTAAGCTTAATGAAGATGGTGCCTTGGCTACAGGAAAGGCAGCAGCGACGAAGGAGCTATTAGGGCTTCCATTAGCTGAACTTGAGCGCCGTTGTAGACACAATGGCCTCTCACTGTGCGGTGGTAAAGAGATGATGGTTGCCAGGTTACTTAACTTGGAAGAGGCTGAGAAAGAACGAGTATACGAAAAAGATGTTGATATGAAATGTGTGCAGAGTGAACCGCATAGAACTGGAAGAGAGGACACCAATGTGCATGCTCGTGGTGCTTCAAGATTTGGAGAAGGTCCTAATGGTGATGAGTTAGATATCTCTCGTAACAGTATGAGAGCTGGCCAAGGACGTTCTAAAGAGTCTGATTCTGCTGGTTTTGAATCAGTTCCAAGCAAGAAGCCAAAATATGATCCTGTTTTGCCAGCTTCTAAATGGAGTCGAGACGATGACATCAGCGATGATGAAGAAAGAAGAGGTGGTCGAGGCTTGGGATTAAGCTATTCATCTGGAAGCGATGCTGCTGGTGATCTTGGAAAAGTCGATACGTCAGAAGTTAGTACTGATCAAGCAAGTCATCGTTCAGATACGATTGTTGATGAAGAGCAAAGGTAATTCTCCCTGATGTTCAATCTTAACATTTCATTGTTAGTTTTTAGAGTAAAGTGCACCGGCAGTCTCTAAATTTTTTGAGGAGTGTCATCTAGGTCCTTGAACTAAATCTGCAGTTTCAATGTCCATATATTTTCTAATTGGTTTGTTCGAAGTCCAAACCTCTCTAATCAGGGTTGATTTGCCTACTTGGCATCTAGTGACATGCATGTCAGTATGTCACCCGCTTTTACCAACTCACCATTCATATTACTCGTGGGTGTGGTGGGGAGGAGAGCTCCAAATCATTGTCATGGAGGGTGGAGTGTATGCGATGAGGTGCTACAACTAAAAAGATCTGTGTGTGGTGGGTATTGGAGATGTATAGTATAGAGATGGCCATGTTGGCGTGCCACATAGGCTTGTACATGCTAGTTACTCATACCTGGACATTGAGCGGCATATTTAACAAGTTTGGTCACCCAGACCTGCAAATTAATAGTTTAGGGACCTATATAACAGTATAACACCCCTGAGGACCACTGGTGCACTTTATTTTTTATATTAGTGTGTGAGTCAAAGCACATTTCAATCATTCTAATTGCAATGTCTCCTGATCCGCAGGCAGAAGCTGAGGCAGATTGAGATTTCTGTCATGCAGTACCGTGAGTCTCTTGAGGAACAGGGTTTGCGTAACGTGGATGAAATTGAGAGGAAGGTTGCCAGCCATCGCAGGCGTCTTCAATCTGAATATGGTTTATCCATTTCAACGGATGGTGCAAATAGCAGGCGATCTTCTGGTATGTATGAAGGCAGGAAGGACAATCCTGCTTATTTTGATAATGGCGTTCTGTTGCATTGGAAACTGAAATATCTATTGTTGAGACTTTAATTTCGCACCTTTGTGTATATTACACTAACAATGAGCCATGCTGTATTCCTTGGGCTTCTTAGGTTGCAAGCCATTGTTTTCTGTTACATATCTTTTTATTAAAAAGGTATTCTGTTTCGCAGAAAGAATGTCATTGGAGCGGAAAGAGAAGTATGGTGATGCTCCTAGGAAGCGTCGTCGGAGTCAGAGCAGAAGCCGTAGTCCTCCAAGGAAGTCACAGGAGAGGGAACGGGAGCACAATCGCAACAGAGACCGGTCGCATGGTAGTGATCTTGGGAGGGACAGGGTACATGAGAAAAGTGCGAGCCGAGGGCGGGATGATCACTACGATAGAAGCCGAGACAGGGAAAAGGACAGGAGAAAGGGGAGGTGATTGATAACCTAAACCCCTCGTGCATTCATGTTTTACCTGAACATTTGGACGCTGGAGCAAGGCAATATTGAGAGCTGGGCTGGGCTACACGCCTACATGGAACAAGGCGATATTGAGAGCTGGGCTGGGCTACACGCCTACATCAGTAAACATCTGCTGCACGACTGGTTTCCCTGACCTGCTCCATGCCTTCGAGAACCTGTCTGTAATAGTAGTTTGGAGATTAAGGTGATGTTCTGTAGAGATTACCTGTTTGTAATAGACTAATGGGGCAATTTTGCGGATTAAGGTGAACAATTTTGTTACCGGTAGATTACATCCCTCAGAAGTATCAGTACCTGATCTCACCGTTATCTGTCTTGTGTTTCTGTGGTAGAATTGTACGTAGGCCTCAGTGTCTCGAGTGTGCTGTTTGTGGATATCGGTGCATGAGCGGACAGTGGGATGGCAACGTACTCGCGTGCGCACCCGAATTTTTTGCACGAGTCCGCAGGAGCATGTGGTACATAGTATGAATCCATAATTGATGCCCGAGCATTTGAGCATGTTCGTCGCGGATGCACAGGCGTCTATAATATTTGTCTGCCCGCTTTGACGCATGCTGCACATCCGATCCGAGGTCTGGAAACCGCTTTTGTCTACCTTCAATACCGTTCTTTTTCAGAAAGACACGAGGAGCATGATGGGTATGTGGAAAATGTCAAATCCCTGCGTGTAATGGTGTCATCTCTTGTTATCCTATGCTGCTGGTGGCTATCCCATCAGATTTGTACTCAAGTCTAAAATCTAGACTCATGCCCACAGATTTAAGACGGAGATAGAGAGGCGCGACCAACCATAAGGCATCAGGTTGTATCTAATCCAGAATTAGCTGACGTGTCAGCAGGTACACGTGAACACGAAAGATTTGACTGGCGTGGCTAGCTAGGCTTTGGAGCAATCCAGACGTGAACACATCGCTAATACTACTACTAGCAGAATCCGGTAACAAAGCAGGCGCCGCAAGAATCAAGCAGACTGTTTTGCCGAGTTGAGAAAAGGCAGGTTTGCCTTCTGAAGCTACGTTCTGATCTACTACCGCGAAAGTCCTCGGTCCTTTTGTAGGAGTATTTTCCAAGAGTGTGGACCCCATTGCTCAGTACCCGAGAGGATGAGACTATCTCGATGAAATAAAAAAAAACGTGTTTTCCCCAAAGTTGCTCTCGGTTCGGGGCGTGTGGCTTACACAGTGTCTGGATAAGTACTGTATCCAATTCAGACATGCTCATTCAAGAATTGTTTTCGTTCGTTCAACGTTTCGCGGTGCTGTGCATGCGGTGCACGTAGCAGCAACCCATGCTGATGAACCCGGCCGAGCGACAGGCCAGGGTCCTCGTGACAGCGACGCGCGTTAACCCGCGAAAAATATCGCCATCGCGCCAGGGCGCCCCGCGCGTGCCTGCACGCCTCTTGGCGGTCGCAGGGGCCGCGCGAGCGCTGCCTGCGCCTCCTTCGCCTCGCTCCCAAAATTCTTCCGGATCAGATTCTCCTCTCCTCCCCCACGAATCCATGAATCGGATCTGCATCTTTGTCTTGCGTTTGGACGAGTTCGAATGAGATCTTCCAACTCGCACGGAATTCGACCGTGAATTTCCTGCAGAATTCTCGTAATATCTACAGTGCGTATAACAAAAACACCACCGCTCAGGCGGGGCCGCCACATCTATGGCCCCACAAGTCAGTTTGTTAGCAGTTTGTTATACAGTTCCTCCGTGTGACCGTGTCTATCTCATATCACCCTCGCGTTGCTCTCGCCACCCCAGTACCACCCAGCTCATCATTCTCGTCTCCTTTCTCTTTCCCCCGCACCCCTCTCGCTGTCCGTTCTGATCGCTGCTCTTCTCCCCCGAGTGATGCCGATGCGCCGGCCGGCTCTGCGGCGCACCTGTTGACCGGACCGCGGGCACCGGCGGCGGCCAAGGACCGGGCGGCACGCACCGACGGGATCTTGCAGCGAGCGGCGACGGCGGCCGCCAGGGGTTCGACGGCGAGTGCTGCTGCTCTTCGTTGGCGGGCCAAACAGGTACTTGTACCTCATGTTCAGGTGACACCGTGAAGATTTTAAGGGTTTGAGCTTCTCTCCATTTTCTTTATTTGGTCCGAAAGTACCGGGTGGGATTTATCCATTAGGTGCGGTTGTTCCGTTCTCGAGGCAAAACAGTGGAATGCCAATCCTTCAGCGAGGCGCCAGTGGTGACTTCGTATCTCTAGATTTGCCGGCTCAGTCTTCGAAGATGCTCATAGGGGTAGGGTTTACGTACGTGTGTTCATAGGGGTGAGTGTGCGTGCGTTGTGAGTGTCTGAGTTGTACTGTGTAATCTCAAAAAAAAAAAAAGTCAATCTTGCAGAAGTTCAAAAAATAAGTCAATTTTGCAGTTCTTAGAGGAACTCGTCGGCTCGCTTTTTTAAAAAAATTAATTTTTGAGTTGGGAACAGGTGACAATTTGATGCACATGATGGCAGTATATGCTATAGTTTACTTAGCCAAAGCATATCATTTTCTGATTTTTATACTGCTATCGCAAGCTACATTTAGAGAGAGGGGAAAAAAACTTATCTTTTAGCAGTATCCGCTGAGTGGAGAGCTCTCACCTAATAACTCAGGGGTTTAAGGGAAAAGCGGCTGTGCTGGTGTCATCGCCCACTGTTTGGTGTCGTCGCCAGGGGCGGAGCCAGGATTTGAGCATAGGGGGGGCCAAGTCATCATTTGTTGGCGCCTCTCAGGGAAAAAAAGAGTAGTTTGACTTCATGACATAAATAAACGCATCAATCAGCCTGATAGCTCAATCGCTGGTTGTACTAGAATCTTCAGCACGGCCTCGAACCAACAATTGGCTTATAAAAACTATCGGTAGTCTGTATCCTCTTCATGCTGAAATTGAAATCAATATTCAATAGAGCAGAAACTTAGATTGCGCATGGCATCACCATCAATTAATCCTTCCCTATTCCATTGACCTAAATTATAATCCTAATAGAACCGGAGACTAGGATGGCAATGACCATGTCTTTGGGAGGAACACAACGCATACCTAGTCTGAGGAGAGCTTGCAGCTTGTTTGCTTGGCGGCCAGCAGCAGGGAATCACGACGTCCAGCGGTGTGCGGGCGGCAGCGACGCAAATTACTGAGGAAATCGAATGAGACGAACCCAGTGCTGAATGTGTGGAGCACAGTTGGGCTTAAACTGCAGGAGCAGCAGGACACCGGCCCTAGGCTAATGGTTTCGAGAGGGCCCGCCAGCTCATGCTTAAAGCACGCACGCACGTCATTAGTACAGAATCAAGGTAGGATCCTCTGAGCATACGCGGACGTTAGGGGGGGCCAGGCCCCCCCTCGCCCCCCCCTGCCTCCGCCACTGGTCGTCGCCCATTGTTTTGTTTGTAGGATGTATATTAAAATTTGTGAGGAAACTTTTCCCTTTTTTAAGTTACATAATAACCAATTCGTCATTGTGCTCGGTCTGATAATTATTACCTAAAAAATTCATTCTGATCATAATGGATGGTGGTTGGGGTTAGGCTACCGTTCCTGTGCAGGTATACCTGGGTTTTGCATTTGTTTTTTCTGATTGATGAGGTATTGCGCGATGACTGGTTTTCTTATATGAACGCCTGAATCATGCTAATTAGCTGTGAAATACTAGCTGGAAGTAAATGTCACTTCTCTAACTTGTTAGGTTCTTGTTTCAGCTATATCTTTACAATAATGTTGCATTTGTTTGGTTGCATTATTCGTCGTTTGATTTATTTTGGTGATTCACCATTCATGTTCATCATTTGCCTTCTAGTTTTATTGTTGACTATTTGTTCTTATCGTGTTGATGTTTTCTGAAATTTTTTACTGAAAGAATTACTTATCTTCCATTTTCATGGATGCAGGAACTGGGAATATACTGGCGTAAAATATCAGTTCCCAGTCTGACCTGATTAATTTCTGGTATGTCATTGTCCTGTTATATAACTTATATTTACTTTTGTTTGTGATTCTTTCCGATGACCAAAATTCCATGCTGCAGCTTGTAAGGATGGGCATTTACCTTAGTACTCCGAAAACTGAGAAGCTATCTGAAAATGGGGAAAATGATAGACTTAAATTTGGAATTTCATCTATGCAAGGATGGCGAGCAAGCATGGAAGATGCTGTGAGTTTTCTAATCTTAGGCTATCATCATTTTTTTGCATTTCATCCTCCAAAATAGTGTCTGATATAGATGAGGCCGGTAGGGCATTTGTTTTAGAAGCTTACTTTTTGAAAGGAGAGTTGATGACTTTTTTTAGGCTACTGTTGATGTGGGCACGTGTTCTATTTTATCCCTGCAAAGAGAGCATCTAAGCACCAATCCTAACTCAGCAGTAGCTGAAGTATTCTTTCAGGCCACTGTGGAATAATTATTGTCATGAGCTGGATGCATAACCTCTCTCCTTTCTTTTACCGATAGTGTATTAATATCATTTGATTTTATGTTGGTGCTTTAACGCAGTGATTTTTTGAAGAGTGTGGTTTTGTGTCAAGGGTTTCCCGTGTCCCCATCAGCAAATTTTGTGTTGCAATGTTTCAATTTTTTTTCAAAAACTCGTGTGTTCATGAGCTTAAGTAGTTACGTAAAATTTCAGCATCGGATTCATCCTAGAAACAGTGCCACTTGTGTTTTTTGAATCTGGATATCAAAGGTGATTCTGAAAATGATCTGTTGCATGTTTATGTAACTCTATGTGCGCTACAGTGTTTAACATTCTGCGCAACTCTGCAGCATTCAGCATTGCTAGATCTTGATAGCGAGACAGCATTCTTTGGTGTTTTTGATGGCCATGGAGGTAAGCATACTCACAAAGATCAGTGCTTTCATCTTCCTCATTGTACTAAACTACTCACAAGGGATGCCATGTGCTATATTTTTTTGAAACAGTACCGACATCTTTTTAACATTGTATAGCCTCATGTCTTTTACTCAGGCAGAGTCGTTGCTAAATTTTGTGCGAAATATCTGCACAACCAAGTTCTCAAAACTGAAGCCTATTCAGCTGGTGATCTAGGCTCTGCTGTCCATAGAGCATTCTTCAGGTATATGGCAAACCAGATTCTAGGAGAAATGATGCAAAGCTTCAGTGTTTTTAATGTTGACATCTAATTTTGTGGTTTTGACACTTCAGAATGGATGAAATGATGCGAGGACAGAGAGGTTGGCGAGAACTCTCCGCGCTTGGAGATAAGATAAACAAATTTAGTGGTATGATAGAAGGGTTGATTTGGTCTCCAAGGGGCAACAGTAATCAACAAGATGATTGGGCTCTTGAGGAGGTATATATATGCAACTGGATATAACCGATGTACAGCACTACCTCTACCATGCAATTTCATTTCTCATTAAAATATAGATGTTATCAGCTTCTTAAATACTTGTAGATGTGACAGCTGTGAATTGCAACAACAGCTGATTCTTTTTTTTTTTAAATGAAACCTATGCAAAGGAACGTACTGCCACCCAAGCATGAATGATGTGTGTCCATAATGATGTACTATGAGCTAATTGTGAAATATGAAATTCAGCTTTTCTGATATTTTGGAATCCATCTGTGGTGCTGTTTATTTTTCATGATTGTTTTGAGCTATGGTATAGAATTCATGGAATATCTCACATTGATGATTTGTAATCAGGGACCCCATTCAGATTTTGCTGGTCCGACATGTGGGAGTACAGCATGTGTAGCATTAGTAAGAGACAACCAGCTTGTTGTGGGGAACGCTGGTGATTCCCGGTGTGTTATTTCTAGGGGTGGACAGGTATGTTACTGCTGCTGTTCTATTAGTTAGGAATAGTAAAGAAGAGTGCCTAAGAATTTTTTTTTTGAAGCAACAGCCTAAGAATATGTTGTCACATGTATTATAGGCATATAATCTATCAAGGGACCACAAACCGGAGCTTGCAGCTGAGAGAGACAGAATACTAAAGGCAGGGGGTTTCATCCATATGGGACGAATAAACGGAAGTCTAAACTTGACCAGAGCAATTGGTGAGCATTTTCGTGCTTCCTTGTGAATATAATACATTGATGCATCCTATTTGGTTACTTGACTATGTGACCTCTTTGCAGGAGATGTGGAATTTAAACAGAACAAATACTTGCCTCCTGAGAAGCAAATTGTAACAG
Source organism: Eragrostis nindensis (assembly GCA_012490785.1). Taxonomy (NCBI): domain Eukaryota; kingdom Viridiplantae; phylum Streptophyta; class Magnoliopsida; order Poales; family Poaceae; genus Eragrostis; species Eragrostis nindensis. The sequence continues at coordinate 39,988 of JAAXCT010002748.1, forward strand.
CAAATCCTGACATTAATGTTGTAAGCTCTCTAAAAACTTGGCCTCGCTGTGAATTTCTTCAGTTATACACCATCTGCTATGAACCTTCTAAGCCACTATATTTCCTTTTCCTTTGATCTTGGATGTTCATGCGAACATGTTGTTTCGTAGGTGGAGCTTTGCGATGATGATGATTTTCTTGTTGTAGCTTGTGATGGCATTTGGTAAGGCTACTTACCTACCGAATCCATACGCGCGCTTACTGTAATTTTCAACTGCTGCTAAAGTAGGACATGATGTTTTACTAGTTTCTATCTGCAATGAATTGCTTGGCTTTAACTTATCCAGTGCTTCAGAATTAACAACTTTGTTTTATGAACAGGGACTGCATGTCAAGCCAACAGTTGGTGGATTTCATCCATGAGCATATAAACAAGGTGAGTACTAGGTTATGTTCCAAATTGATTGCTGAGCTGAACTTTTGATAAGATAATGGTGCCTGACAACTACAATATTTGCCCGTTGAAAAAATTATCAGGAGAAGAGCCTATCTGCAGTGTGTGAAAGAGTGCTCGACAGATGCCTGGCTCCATCAACAATCACTGGAGAAGGATGCGACAATATGACAATGATCTTGGTGCAGTTCAAAAAACCAGTAAATCGGAACAAAAAGGCTGAAGTGACAGAGCGATCTTCAAGCAGCACAAATGAGACCGAGATCCCGTGAGTTGATCTTTATGACATTGTTGCTTCCCTCCACCACCAATCTCTCTTATGCCATTGTCAGCTCATTGATCTCAATGTTTCATGACCAGTATCGCTGATGCTGAGGAGAATGGTTCTTAACCCGTGCAAGGATACTTCAGAAATTCAGAAGCAGGCAAAGCGAAGGAACGTGTACTGTATATATGTCAACTGTATGTGGGCATGTGGCATGCTGCGCTCATCCTGCTTTGAGAACGTCAGATAATGACACTAGCTCGGCGAATGTCCTGTCCACACCTGTGTGCCAGCCTCCGTTCAATGTGATAAAAAAAAAGAAGTCGAGAATTCCAGTTGTGGTTTGGATCATTGACACCCCTCTTAACCGCAGCGAAGTCAATATATGCAGTTCATGGTTGTAACATTCGTTGTGCTGTAAACGAGTTCAATTGATTCACAACTGTATTCAGTTTTTCCTCCTCCCATTGTATTGTGGTGAGCTGCGGTAGACATGATTAACTCCTGTCAGGATGGGAGAAGAACTGCATAGTCAGTGACCTGGGTGAGCATCTGTTGATGTTGAGAGCTGTTGTCTTGAATGTGATTAAGGGATGTCTTTATTGCAAAGAAAGTGTTAGCACAATCGTCGATGCCCCGATCTGATTTCCAACCTCCACCAAGAGGAGAGCCTCTTCTTCATCCTATGCCCCTTGTGATGCAGCCGCAGAGGAGAGCCTCAAGTTGACAGCTTGTGAAGGTGGCAGGCGCGGGGAAGGCGAGGAGGATGTAGCGCCATCCCTGGCCGCGACGTCGGCAGCCTGGTCCAACGCTGCGGCATCTCACCACGAGACCACGCACGATCGAGGCAGGCGATCAGACAGCTCCTGCGCTGTGATTCCATTGGCGCAATCTTTCGAGCTCAAGCAGAGGAGCGGAGGAATGGGATGTTAGGGCTTGAGCGGGCGGCTGAGATGGGGATGCGGCGTGGAGCTGTGCGATTGCGGTCGGGGAGGACAGCTGGGAGGACGGTGGCGGCCGCCGGCGGGTGCGCCGGAAGAGAAGCCGAGGGGGAAGGGGGCCTTTGCAGGAACCTGGATATAATTAGGGACCTATATGTAAATACTTGGATCGTGACTATTAATCACAATCCAAAATAAAGGGTTTTATATAAATATTTGGATCGCGATTATTATTCGCTATCCAAAATAGGGGTCTTTATGTAAATTGTTGGACCGCGGTTAGGTGTCTTTGTGAAAATATTTGGATCGCGATTAATAGTCCTGATCCAATCCAGGGGACTCTTTGTAAAACATTTGCAGCTCCAGGTATTCATCCATATCCCTAATCATTACTCCCACGCAATCATCTCCGCTCATTTGCCTGTCGTCTCATCAAGTGGCGTCGCAGGCTTGGACCATGCAAAGTGAGTGGTTGCCATCGTCGCGCACCAGCTGTTCGCTGCTTGGCCAGAGAGAACGCTAGCTAATCTATTGGCTCTAATTTGAGGCTACGCTTGCTTCACTGAACTAGTAGCTAACGTCATTCTTACCTAGGTCTCTCAATGGAATGCAATGATTTCAGGAGGAACAATCTCTCTCTAGTTCATTTTCCTCTGTTGTGGCATTCCTAGAATGCTTTCTGTACACGACATTTTGGTGATGTTAATATTTTATAATTAAAAGGGGTTTTGTCCCTGCAGTCTCCTCCGAACAATGCCATGCATTCTTGTAGACCTAGTAAAGCATTCACATCATAATTAACTAATTAAGATAGTCACTGATCATTCGGGTCATTAAAGAAATACCACTTTTGATTGACTATATTCAGTACACAGCCCATGTTGTCGATATGTTGTTGGCTCATCAAGCTATGCCCAGGATGAGAAAGCCCCTTCTGGTCTCAAAACTTTGGCAACACCTACTGTATTGTTGCTTGTATTTTGTTTCCTGCAGTGCTAGAGTGTGATAACAGGTCTGTATTGCTATATCACATTGATGCTTAGGTGAAAAATTCCTTTTGAAGACTGAAGATTAGCTCAAAATGAAAGAGTACGTAGGACCAATCAATCAGAAAAATGTGCAACCAATACAGCATGTCACAGATGAAAATATTTTCTATCTGCAATGAAGTGCTTAGCTTCAACTTATCAAGTGCTTCTGACGGAGATGGCAAATCTGTTTCACAACAGTAGGTGAATAGGGAGTTGGAAATCTGTTTGGCCACAGCAGGTGGATTTCATCCATGAGCCGCGAATGCTGTTTTCTTTTTCCTTTTTCCTTTTCATAATAAGTGCTGGGCTGAACTACTGAATTAATGTTACCTGACAATTGCAATCTATGTACGTTGTAGCAGAAGACCCGATCTGCAATGTGTGAAATAGCCCTGAACAGAAAGGTGGAGAAGGGTGCTGTTCAAAATACCTGGCTTCATCAACAATCGGTGGAGAATGGTGCTGTTCAAGAATTCTGTCAGTCGGAACAAAAAGGGTAGATTGGTGGAGCATTAATCTTCTAGCAACAGAAAAAAGACAGATTCGGTGAGTTGATCTTGATGCCATTGGTTTCGCCTCTTTTCACATCCAGTCTTTCTATCAGCACACTAATCTGAATGTTTTGTGACCAGTTTTGTTGAGGATGTCTCTTGCTGCTTACAAGGATGTCAACATTTGGTTTTGGAACAGCAGGCAAAGCTAAGACATAAAACAGGAAATTCTCCATTGTGCCAGGCACTGTTATCATCTCAAGTGCAGAGCATGCAGTGCAGAGATATATTTGGCATGCTCTGCACTTGAGATGATGACAGTGCCTGGCACAATGGAGAATTTCCTGTTTTATGTCTATGCTCCATGTCTGTCGTCCATCGTTGTTTTGTGAAAATTGAGAATTCTTGTTGCAGTTTCCACCATTGAAACATCTTACAGCTGCAGCAAAGTCAGTGTCCAGTGTCTTGTCTGTCCCTGGAAACATTTGGTGTGAGTCCGTATTGTGGTGAACATTCATTGTGATGTCAAAAAGAGTAACTAGCTCCATGCGCCTTCTTGAGCTGTGCTTCTTTCCAATTATCTGGGTAGTCACTTCTGTATCCAGTTCAACATGTATGGTCAGGATACGATCCATGTCGGGCTGTGTTTAAAGTTTAAACTGTAGCACATCTTGTCGGCTATGGTATGTTACTGCAAAGAGTCACTGGGTGCTTTTGTTTGAGAAGATTCAGTCCCTTTGGGCTTTCATTATGTTCTTGGTATTTCTTTTTTCCTTTTGAGAAGACTGGTTTATGTGATTTCTGGAACATCATTAGTCATTAAGCATGTGGCACTTCTGGGTAAGAAGATGATCACAGCTTCATTTTTATGTGGCATTCTGATTTTTCGAATTATAATGAACCGTCATTGTTGTTTATTTACGATCTACCCTGTAAAGCTAGCCCATCGACATGGAGTTTTATAACTTTTGTACTGCTCCTTGCTTGAAGACGTGAAGGTGAATTCATCATGAGGTCTAGCCAGCCAGAGAGGAGGTAGCAGGAAGCTTCAAACAATTCGTGGAAGCTAGGAGTAGCTAGCTAGGTGCTTTGAGACGACGTGACTGGCGAGAGCAAGACAGGGCACGACGTCAGCAAAAGGCCATTCGATTCGGGAACTATATGTGTGGCTCCATCAATGCCAATCATGCATTGTAGTAGAACTTTGGACTTGCATGGTCACCCAACCAAGCATCGCTTAATTCTATATATGTCTCACCAAGGAGCATATTGCTGAGTGCCAAACTGTTTAACGGTTACAGATTTTCCTCTGAACTAGTGGAACTTTTGCTAAGATTGATTACGGTGCCAACCAACGGCAAACCACGTGTAGCATTTGCAGTATGTGAAAGACTGCTTATCCTTGACGTACGCTTGGCAGAAACACATACATATACACTGATGCCTTTCGTCAAAGAAGCCTATACGTAGCTCGCGTCGGCGAGACTGACGGCCACCGGGAGCGAGAGAGAGGACGGGCGGGGCTTGGAGCCTATTCGGCGAAAAGCACTAGCAGCAGAGGTGAGAATGTAAAATAAAATAACAAAAGGAAGCTAATGAAGAAGCCTGGCACTAGCACAGGCCTGAATCTACACCTGACCGGATCATAAAGCATGCGGCTCATCATCTTACACTGAACGTCTCGCACGCCTAAACTCGAGTCTCATCAGCTTCGAAATATCATGCTGACATGCAGTGCCAGTTGCTCATCCACATGATTTTGCTCACGACTTGGGACATGGATTCAGACAATCAAACTTACAAGCAAACATCAGTTGAAGCATAAGCATCTTACACTGAGTAGGGGTCTAATGCAAATGCACGCACACGCTACGATCTGAGACTAGCTGCAGTACCAGTAAACAAGTTAGCTAGAGACTAGCTGCGTGGCCTCCTGGCGCGCTGGGAGCACCACCAACCATCGCACCAGGCATGGCCGTTGCTTCAGCTTTGTAGCCGCCGTACGTAGTCACACCGGCGGGCAACGATGACGCACAAGGCCGGCCCTATCTCGTGCTGCCGCCCTCGACTGCCTCGCCGCCGCATAGCGGTTCACGGCCAAGGCGATGCCCTTGCAGACGACGGCGAACAACCATTCCACGGCGGCCGATCCGAGGAAGACGATGGGGAAGTACACTGCGGGGACGAGGAAAGAGATGACGATAACCCTTATCGCCCGCATGATAGGCTGGATGTCGGCGGGAGGCGACGAAGACCGTGCCTCGGTTGGTGGCGCCGGTGACGACGAAGCAGGGACGGATGGTGGGCAGGAGGACGTCGGCGGCGGGTCGACGAGGCGGGATACGACGACCGTGACGTCGTAGCCCGTGCCCGTGTCGGTGGGGAAGAGGACGTCGTCGTCGACGTCGGTGCGCGGGACGGCGCCTAGCTCGGCGGCCGGGCGGTCGCGGGACGGCGGCACGGCGTGGAAGAACGCCAGGAGGGAGCACGCGGCGGCGATAGCGAGGAACACGAGGAGGCGGCGCGGCGCCATGGTGGGCGTTGCCCCGGGAGGAAATGAGGGCCGCGGAGAGGAAATGGGAGAGTGAGAGGGTTTCGAGGCTTTTGGTGCGCGGAGGCGGAGCAGAGGAAATGTCACGCGTACTACTTGTAGGCTGGAGGACCGCCTCGAGTTAATTAGCCCGTGGATGATGTATCGGTCGGTCACTACGAGAGCGAGCACTGCAAAAAGCCTCTCAACACTTGCACCACTTCTGACTTGCCCATGGAAGATGCTTCCCCATAGGATTCTTGCTTAAAGCATTAACCATTTAACCTTTAAGATTTAAGGCGTTGGCAGCCCGGCAAAATCAAATGTCACCCAAGTTGAGAGAGAGCAGAATGGGATCAATATATTTCACTCCCACTTGAACCAGACAAGACTTAGAGTGGTCTGAAAGTGGCTTTGACCATTTGCCTATTGGGATCATGAGTGACTCCATTGGACTGTAGCACATGAAATGATTGGTAAAAGAGAAAAGTTGTAATTGTATATCAAAGCGTTGCAGCTGCTCTAGCATGGTACATATGTGACTAGAAAATCCATTTTCATAGCATGCTAGGAGCACATTGTACACTTGGTATAAGAAAGCATTACATGTCGCATTAGGCAAGCATTGTAATTGGTATAGCTAAAACCTGTTGGCAACATATTTCCTCACAAAAAAAAACCCTGTTGGCAACAGAGCTGGAGTGCAATTTGTTGTATCATAAATTAAAATGTTGTAAGTGGGTTAGGACTGAGCTGAGTTGTTGTCCCAAGGAATGGCTCCCTTGGCTGTGCTCTGTGATCATGAATAACTGAAATGACATGTAAAAAGGGAAAAAGGAAAGCACATAGGCAGGGAATACCGCTTTCCATTGGGCCCTACCAAAGCTAGCCAGGATTCCAGGAATTCTTTGTTTCTACATACACCACTGTAGCCTAAAGTCATGTAAAGATTAATTCGTGCTTGCATGCTACGAGGTTTAAGCTGTAGTAACTGGTACAGCAACTCGATCGGTGGCAATATATAGCGAAGTGACTAGTAGATCACGGTTTCCATGCTAAGAGTTCGTACGTTTCATATGGGCACATATTTATAAACACACATTGGAATAACAAATTCTGCAACATATTACACATGAGTGTATTGTAATTGGCATAACATTTGCAACTCCATTTCATGGCCATATATTATAGAGTACAAGGAAACTGTTATGATCGGCCAAACGTACCAACGTAGGAACAAGCGCCAACGTGGCTAAGGAGTACGGCACAAGCAACAACAGATAAACTTGGAGGCTTCAAATCGTGGAGATTAGTTCAGATTAGTTAAGTTGTTAGAATCAGAGTCCCTTTGAATTAGAGTTGTTAGTTGATTCGGTTAGCATCAGGTCCGGCTATATATAGCCGAGGATTGTAATCAGATTGATTAAGCAAGAATAAAGAAGCCTCTTGCCTCTTGCTTCTTGCGTTCACGCCATTGCTCTCGCCGTGCGCCGCCACGGCACCGATTCGCCGGCGAGGCTGCAAGCCACGTCCGGCGGTCTCGCACCCATATTTCCGAGCGACGGAAGCAAGGCCTTTGCTATAACTGCGACGAGCAGTACGTCCGTGGCCATCGCTGCCAGCGTCTGTTCTACCTCGAGGTCACGGACTACGACGAGGATGCGGTGCACGATGTGGCGGCTGATGAGGAGGCCGGGACACCAGTGGTCTCACTCCACGCGCTGACGGGCATTAGCGCCGAATACACCATGCAACTGCACGTCGTCGTCAACGGCCACAAGCTCCTGGCCCTCCTGGACTCCGGCTCTACCCATAATTTCTTCAATTTTGGGGTGGCACGGGAGCTGCGGTTGCTCACGGCCCTACGCACCGGCATCCACGTCAAGGTGGCGAACGGCGCCAGGGTCTCTTGTGATGGCGTCTGCCGCGGCGCCGCCATGCGCATCGGCAAGGAAGACTTCGTCATCGACGGCTACGGGATTGCGCTGGACGGCTACGACCTCGTCCTCGGCATCCAATTCCTGCGCACACTCGGTCCCATCTTGTGGGATTTCGATGACCTGTGCATGGCGTTCTGGAGGAACGGCACTCGGGTATTGTGGAAGGGCCTGGGCTCTTCATGCACCGACATCACGGCGCCGTCATTGCGCGCCATTCGCACAGAGCCGCGTTCAATGATGGAGCGGCTCTTGGCGGGCTTTGACTGCTTGTTCGCCGCACCGACAGGGCGGCCGCCATCACGCAGCCGTGATCATCGCATCCACCTTCTGCCCGGAACGGCACCGGTGGCGGTACGGCCGTTCTGTGTGGACTACCGTGAGCTGCAGTTTGAGGTGGGTGATTGGGTCTGGCTGCGCCTCTTTCATCGCCAGGCCCGGTCGCTCGTCGGACGTGCTGGCGGCAAGTTGGGGCCGCGCTATGCAGGGCCCTTTCAAGTTGTCGAGAAGATTGGGAGCGTCGCGTACAGCCTGCAGCTGCCGGAGGGTGCACGCCTTCACGACGTGTTCCATGTTGGCCTGCTCCAACCATTCCGAGGTGATGCTCCTGCTGCCCGGCCCGCTCTGCCACCGATCGAGAATGGTCGTGCTCTGCCTGTGCCCGAGCGCGCGTTGCGTTCTCGACTCAGGCGTGGTGTTTGGCATGTTCTGATTCAATGGGCGGGCATGGATGAAGCTAATGCGACTTGGGAAATTGCCGACGAGTTCCAGCAGGCGTATCCGGAGTTCCAGCTCGAGGACGAGCTGTTTCCGGAGGAGGGGAGAGATGTTATGATCGGCCAAACGTACCAACGTAGGAACAAGCGCCAACGTGGCTAAGGAGTACGGCACAAGCAACAGCAGATAAACTTGGAGGCTTCAAATCGTGGAGATTAGTTCAGATTAGTTAAGTTGTTAGAATCAGAGTCCCTTTGAATTAGAGTTGTTAGTTGATTCGGTTAGCATCAGGTCCGGCTATATATAGCCGAGGATTGTAATCAGATTGATTAAGCAAGAATAAAGAAGCCTCTTGCCTCTTGCTTCTTGCGTTCACGCCATTGCTCTCGCCGTGCGCCGCCACGGCACCGATTCGCCGGCGAGGCTGCAAGCCACGTCCGGCGGTCTCGCACCCATATTTCCTCCGATCCCGGCGCTCTAACAGAAACTCTGATGCGAGTGCCTCCTGTTGGAAGACATTTTCCGTATTTTACTCCAGTCCTCCATGACCATGCATGAGCTTGAAACACCACAGGTCGAATGCCATGTTTTTTCCCCCTGCCAACTCGGCAGTTGGACTGAACTTTCAGTAACCTCTGCCAGACAATGTCAAACTGCATGCGCATGGCCAAACAATGAGAGTCCGGAGGTGCCTTCCCCTGGAACCTACCGCAGAGGGATGGCGTCGTTCACTTCACCTTTACTCCTTCATAGAGGACCATCACGACGCGCACAGCCGCGCGTTGAAACGATGCGTCTAACACACGGAGGGGGCGAACCATACATATGGATGCAACGATGCTTGGAGCTGTGGCACGGCAGTTGGGGTAGCTAAATAGGGTAATTGCCAAACACATAACGAGCTTAATTAGTACGTATGGTGAGTAACACGAGTGTGGCGAGATTAATAACCCATAACAATTAACAAGCTTGGTTATTAAAGTATACTAGGTTGGATCTGCACATAAATTACTACTGCTAAATTAAACTGGCCGGATGCCTCAACGGCTGTCATCGATCGGAGACCACCTGACAGCACAGCGACTTCTCCTCGTCGTCGTCGTAGATGTGGACCTCCACCTCGGCGTAGCCCTTGGTGCGGTACTGGTTGAGGACGTCCAGGTCCTCGTCCACCAGCATCTGCAGGTGGGCCCGGGCCGAGGCCTGCACGGTGCGGAGCTCCTCCCCGAGCTCGGCGTTGGGCACCCTGTCGATGAGCTCATCCGGGACGCCGACGAACACCTTGGGAGGGGGCTCCTTGAGCAGGCAGTCGATGTACTCCTGGTGCACCCTCACCAGCTTCTTCCCCTCGGCTTCGGCGTCGTCGCGCTCTCCATCGCCGCCGCCGCCGCCGCCTCTCGCGCCGCGATCCTTCTTCCCTAATTAATTCGTGCGCTCTAAAATCAGCTGGATGATTAATTTTGCGAGGCTGCGGCAGTTGCGTCGATTTGTGTTGGTCAAAGGAGCGACCAGGGCGTCCGGATATATATTGCCCGCGAGCTACCAAGGCGCACCTATCGGACCGTTAATTTCCGCATTGTAACGGAGTCCGCCTCCAACTCGTTTGTTCCTCCGCTCCTCGTGCATGACGTACGGCCAGGAGAGAGGGCACTTCTAATCCGCGCGCGACGCACCCACGGAACCGGTTTGTGGCGCAGTACGTAGTAGCCGGAAAATTAGCCGCATGCGATCAAGTCTGTACTACTCGATCTTCGATGCGAGAGAGCAAGGACAACGATAGCTACAGGAGCCACGACCTGCTTTTACTGCGAACTCGACACGTCGATGCGAGAGGCTCGTCACTCGTGACTAGGCAAAGCACAAAGCAAAGCAGGCACCATGCATGAATCTAGCTAGCTTCCTTTGCTTTTACTGCCGTCCTAGTGGTGAGAGCGAGAGCACGCCGAGATCGATTAATTGGCAAGAGGCAGTCGACGCGTAGGAGGACGGGTGTGTGCTTATCTATGTCCTTGGCAATGCATGCGACTACAGTACTTGGATGCTACTACTCGATCGTGTAACAGTTGTAGAACGCCAGCTTGGTAATTAACGAATGCTAGATCGAGTTGAGGCCGTAGCTAGCAGCCTAACATTAGATGGAGAGAGAACGAATGCGATGGGTCGAGCTGAGGCCACGCTGTTGTCACAGACGCCAATTAGAAGCTGCATTTCATCACAAGATAAGCACAAAGCACTGATAGCTAGGTAAGATCATCACACACAGAGAACAAGCACGCATGCATGTCTTACGTACCATAGCAATTACTATATCGAGAGAGAAACGAATGCATTGGATCGAGCGCTTATGTATGTTTTTTTTTCTTGGTTCCTTCACCGTTGCAGCCGCTCGATGCAATGCAATGTCACAGACGCTAATTCAGAAGCAGCACCTAATTTCATCACAAGATAAGCCACAAACACCGATCGGTAACATCATGACACAGAGAGAGAACAAGCACACATATTGGCCCAAGGCACGTCGCGGAGGGCATGCCACACACACGCACACTAGGTCTCATGATACGAGACAGTAGCTAGGCAGAGCACACGATGAGTACATAAACACACATCAGCACGATTAAGCACTCACTAATTCTTCTTGATGGCGTCGCCGGTGGGCGGGTTCAGTGCGGGGAGGAAAGAACAGCCGTACAATACGAGACCAAAGACCGCGACCATGGCAAAGGCAATGGCGAACATGGAAAGGGTATCCATCTCCTCCTCCTTCTTGTCGGCGACCGGGAGGACGGCGTAGTCGAGGCGGGGCGGGCCGACGCGGCGGGTGGCGCGGAAGACGACCGTGACGTCGTAGGACGTAGTGCCCGGGTCCGGGTCGGTGGTGGCGCCGCCTGAGAATGGGCTGAATGGGAATGGCTTAAACGGGCTGACGCCGCCAACGACGATGGGGCGGACGTAGGGCTGGATGCCGCGGAGGAGGTCGTCGTTGTCGACGGCGCGCGGGACGGCGGTCGGCTCTGCGGCGGCCGAGTTCCCGGCGTGGACCGGGGAGGCCGCCAGGAGGGAGCAGCACGCGGCGGCCACGGCCAGGAGCAGGAGGAGGCGGCGGGCTTGTTCGCCGCCGGAGGTAGCTTCTTGGCTGGGTCGCAGAGGAAAGGAAATGAAATGCGGGTCTCGACTCGAGTGTTTTTGGTGCAGAGGAAAGGTGACGCGTCGCGTGGTACTTGTAGTGGGTTGTGGAGGTCGTCGAGTCAGTCGTCGTCTCTTTGCTCTTTGCTTTCTCTATCAGCACTGCTCTGCTTTGCGAGGGAGGGAGAGGACGACGAGACCTAGCAGCGGACAACTTTGACCATTGCTCTGCCATACTCCAGATAGCTCGCTGGGTTCCTAGTTCCATGTGCCTTCTTTCTGATCCGCGTGGATCGCCACACCGCCACACATTTGAATCCAACCAGTTTCTCCGCACCCAGCCGTGCTGGATTGGCACAGGCGCGCGGTAAGTATCCTATCCACCGTGTTGGCGCGTCTCTCGTTCCGGTCTCTACAGGATGTATGTCGTCCGGGATCGAGAGTGAGCACGGCAAAGAGCCTGTCATGAGCTGACGACCATGTTACGCAGGGAGGGGGACGGAACTGTGGACTTTCGGCGATCGAAGAGCTACCGCGAGGCATCGATCAGCGTACGTGGGCAGCCGGTTCTCTGGTCATGCCTGCGCCGGCACACGATCGTACTCTACATTCTGGAGTAGCTAAGTACCGGACCGGATCGCAGCATGCATCATTGCACGTTCACCGTCACGTGCACCACTTCCGCCGCACAACTCACAGACATATATAATAACAAGGAGCATGAACATGAATTATTGGGCTAAGTAAGATATTACTATGTGCTGCTCGATGATGGAGACTAGCAGTGTATAGTGAACAAGTCTGGCCGCCCGGCGGGAGCCGCATAACTAATAAGCCGCCCGAGCCGGTATATGTCGCCGTGGCCTTGATCCCGGCGAAGTACTATGTACTCGTCATCACGCGACGGCAGCTGCGACGACGGCGTCCTCGTCGACGGGACGCACGCGAGTCGCTTTCTCCCGGGCCGCCGCGATCAAACGCCAAGCCGTCGCACACCGGTGGCGACGTAGGCGGCGGCCTTGACGAGGACGAGGACGAGGACGGCGACCGCGCAGAGGAACAAGAAGACGACGATGAAGAAGAGAAATGGGCCCAAGACACGGCTTCAGTACCGAGCTGTCGCCCGCGGCGGCGTCGTTGGACGAGGAGCTTGCGGTGGCCGGGTCGGCGGAGGAAGAGGTTGCGGCCGGAGCGTCGGCCTCGGCGTCGGAGAAGAGGCGGTGGCGTGGGACGAGGCGGCGGGAACCGGGGATGACGTCGACGGCGCGCGGGTCGCCGTCGGTGGATGGCGGCGCGGCGAGAACGGGGGAGGCGGTGATGACCGGGGATGGCGGCGTCGCGTGCACGGCGGAAGCGAGGATGAGGAAGAGAGACGCGGCAGCGAGCGCCTGGAGCTGGAGAAACAAGCGGCGGCGGGCCATGGCGGCTGGTCGCCGGATCGGCGGACGAGGCGGCGGCGCGCGTTCGCAGAAGAAACCCAAAGCGCGTGCTTTCTGTCTCGGCCATCGGCAGCGTACGAGCGCACTGCTAATGATCTGCTACGTTTAGGCTGCCGATTGCTGGAGAGAAAGAGCATCCCGGCCGGTTTCTTTTGGCCAAAGGGCGCACAAGAAACAAAAGCAAAGTTTGTCAGAGTTGCTTACAGCTAGTACTTCAGTTTGTTTCCGAAGGTTTTTCACCTTGTGTTTTATATATGCACAGTGCAAGGTTAATTTGTCCATCTTGTATGCTGTCGCTGTGATCAAGACTAGCTGGTGATCTATTATAAAGCTGATTGATCTAAGGAGACGAAACAACGCCCATTCATCGATCGCGACGCCGGCATGGATCGAGTCCGTGCACGATCAGAGACTCGTTGTTATGACCTGCTGCGAGTCGGGACACATACACCTACCTAACTGACTGACGGCATGGTCGTTTCCAGGTTAAGCATGCATTGAACGATCATCGTGTCATGGCAATAGTCATACTGCTACTGATTGACTACTTGGATGCTACTAGTGTAGAATGCCTGCTTGGAAATTAACGAATGCAGTAGTGCGAGCTGACGCGGCCGGCCATAGCTTTAGATCAAGAAAACGAATGCGTTGGATCGAGCTGACAGCTGAGGCAAGACTTCCGGTCGATTCCGATGCACAAAAAAAGTCACAGAAAATCACAAGGAGCATGAACATGATTTAGTAGGACTATATAAGTGCGATGTTAACATTGTGCTGCTGATGAAGACTAGCTAGCTGGCGGCTTGGCCTGCTCCCGGCCGGCCGGCGGGGGCTTGAGCACAAATTCCGCCGAAGTACCTGGCATCACGCGCGGCAGCTGCTTCGACGCGGGTCGCTTTCTCCCGGGCGGCCGCGACCGAACGCCCAAGCCGCCGCGCAGCGGCCGGCGACGTAGGTGGCGGCCAGAGCGGCAACCTTGAGGGCGAGGAAGAAGACGCCGAGCGCGCAGAGGAGGAATAAGACGGCCACGGGGAAGAACGCTAGTCCCAAGGCACCGCGGAGGGCCTTGAGTGGCGAGGAGCTTGCGCCAGGGGCCGGGTCCGCGTCCTTGGAGGATGAGCTCGCGGTCGCGGCCGGGACGTCGTCGTGGACGGAAGAGCTCGGAGCTTGATCGTCGGCCTCGGCGTAGGCTGCAGGGACGTCGGTGAGGAGGCGTGGTAACCAGCGACGGCGGCGGCGCGCGGCGCGCCGTGGGAGACGGCCGGCGCCGAGGCGTCGGTGGAGGCGGAGAGGTCGACGGGGACGCCGGCGTGGCGTGCAAGGGGGAGGCGAGGATTGAGGAGGACGGACGCGGCGGCGAGGGCCGGGAACTGGAGAAGCGGGCGGTGCGGCGGGCCATGGCGGCGGGCGGCGGCGCGCGGTCTCTCAGAAACCCCAAAGCGCGTGCGCGTGCTTTCTGCCTGCGGTAGCGTGCGCGTGGGTCCTGCCCCAGCCGCTGCCGATTGTTCGTTCGAGAGATGGCAGCATCTCCGGTTTCTTTTGCCCGACAAGAAACGAAACAAAAAGCGCGCGCGCGTTTCTTTCGGTGACTTCCGATCGACGAGCTGCGACGGCGACGTGTCGACGCTGTGCCGTCGCGGGAATCTACAGTTTGCGGCTGCTTACAGCTACTTCAGCTACAGGAGACGACGCCCGCCCGTCCATCGATCTCTCGTGGCTGCACCTAGCCCTCCCTTTGATTCCCCGAGTCCGTATGCACGAGCAGCGACTTCTTGTTCTGACTAGCTACGTGTCGAGACACACCAAATGCCGCACGCGACGCGACGAGCCATGGGTGCCTGCCTGGAGCAGTTTGTTCCCGAGCGTAGTTTGGATCACGCATGCGCGCGCGGCACGCCGCTGGATCCGGCTTGAAGTGAGTCCTCAACACACTTCTGATCATTCAATATGACGCTCTTTTTTCTTTTATTTTCTCTACAACATGATCCTAGCTAGTTCTCTCACATAATTAACCACTCTAAGCTGAAGGCTACTCTGAAATTGCTGTGAGTTCAGACCACTCACTCTATAAGCTACAGAGTGGAGAGGACAGTCAGACAGTGCCGTGCTCTCTTCCCTTGACCACTCCTGCTGTCGTGGCGTGACCGGCGGTCGGCAGTGGGATCAACTCGGCGAGATAGCTAGATTGGCAAAAGCGACCACAGGCGCTCATTGATGCCACCAGCTGTGCCCGCCCGGGTGACGATTTGCAGGATCGATCGTGCGTTATCACCGTCACACCTACCTCGCTCACTTTCAATTAAGCTTCTGCCTCGAAACTACAGTAACTACTAATTAAGAACGCGCACATATATCCGATTCCACTTGAGGGTTAAAGTTCAGACTAGCCTCTAGCTAGTTCGGTCGCAGCATCAAGCTCTTTCAGCGCTAATCATAAGAAGTTTGCACTAATGCGAACAAACAATGGCGATTACGACTTTCAAAAAAAAACAATGGCGATTAATCACAGAAGCTGGCAATCTAGTACTACTACTCAGCCTAATATAGGAATTAAGAGCTCGAGAGAGCATATCGAACAAACAGCAGCTAAGTTAGACATCTGTACTGGGCGTCGTCACCGGCAGCTGGCTGTCGCCGCCGTCATCACGGGCCGGCGTCCTGCTGGGCGACTGGGTGCACACGCTCGGAGGCCTTCTTGCGCGCTGCCGTGCACCAAGCTCTCGCCGCCGTGAACCAAGCCCTCGCCGCCGCGTACTTGTCGGCGACGAAGGAGGCGACCGAGGCGCCGTAACTGTCAAGCAGCCAGTTGGCAGCGTAGAGGAGGAGCAAGACTGCGACGAGAATGAGGAAAGGGACGAATGCATCGTCGAGCGCGTCGAGGATCGAGTCGCCGATGGAGGTGTCCGGGTCCGGAGCGGCGGCGTCGGCGTCGGCGGGAGCGTCGTCTGATGAGAGGACGTGGCGGGGTAGGCCGAGGCGGCGGGCGGCGTGGACGGAGACGTGGGACGGCGGCGTGGCGTCGGTGGAGTGGACGAGGAGCGTGATGCCGGAGCCGGACGCCGGGCCGACGTCCGGGGACGGCGGCGTGGCGGCGGCGGCGATCAGGGCGCCGTGGACGGCCGCCGAGGCGTCGTCGGAGGACGGCGGCGTGGCGCGATGAGCGGGGCCGGCGGCGACGAGGAGGGACGCGGAGGAGGCGAGTGCCAGGAGCAGCTGGCGGAGAAGCAGGCCGCGGCCGGCCATGGCGGCACGGTGACCGGATCGGAGGCGGCCGCCCGGCAGCAGAAACCCCAAAGCGCGTGCAAAGAAGTACTAGTACCAAGTGGTCGCGCGAGAGTGGGAGTGCTCTCGGATCAGTTTGTGCCAAAGCCGAAAGTGTTGGTAGGTAGGAATACATAGCGTTGGTTACAAGCTTCGCCTTTACCCCATCACCAGCTGCACGGTGACGAGAGTGGCAATGCGGCCGCTCGCCGTGCAGCCGCGGTGCAGGGATGTGCCTGGCCCTCGCAGTGCAAGTCGTTCCGCGTTGGGCTGGCCCCACGATACGTCACTGGGCAAAGACGGCTGAGGTTTATTTAACTGGGCACGATCCACCGATCATGCCCATTTGGTCACGTCGACTAGACCGTGCTTTGGTCTGTGGCGTGATCGTTCGATTGTTGCTGGTGAAGCGAGTGGCCCTGCTCTTGAAGCGGCGGTCGACGGCCATGCGCGGAGACGTTGCTACCCCGCGGTGCGGCTTCGGCGTGCAGCCAGAAGAGGACCCGGCGATCAAGGCAATAATGATGATAAAGAAGAATATCATCCGCTCCCGCTGCCTCCCTCGATCGGTAGAGACACTAATGCACGATAGATTCGATGATCTCGGTTTCTTGGTGCGCTAGATGGCACAAAACTTTCCTTTTTACAGTTTATGCTGCCGCTCTTCGCAACCTCACTCCTTAATAATAGTACCACAGTCCTACTCGGAGAGGACGACACGACAGACGAGATTGGCAAGACGCGCTCAACACACGCGGAACGGCACAAGGAAACCGTCAATCCCTCGCACTCGTGGGCCACTCATCTACCGCCAGGGGCGGAGCCACAGGTAACACTAGGGCTGCAACTCCCCTTGCAACTCAGGAAACTGATTATAGCTTAAATTCGGTTTGACTTAATCTTGTTGAGTTTTGATTCGATCTAGGCAAACAACACGCACTACGCGTGCTTTCTGGCTCCACCCTTGTCTACCGGTGCTAGTAACCTCAGAGGAGGGGGGGGGGGGGGGGGGGCATGGCCCCCTACGTCATCATGCGCGGGCGTCCTGACCAAGGCGCCGTAAAGGTAATGAGCCAGGTGAGACCCCCTTCGACAACGGCAAGGACGTCAAACACCAGTGACACATACAGTATGAAGGCGGGAATATCGAGGAAAATGTTGCGGTCGGAGTGGTTCGGGGTGGGAGTGGGGGCACCGGCGGGAGATAGGAGCACGTGCATGGGGCAGGCTGTGGCGGCCGGAGCTGTGGAAGAAGACGTCGACGGGCGACGGTGGCATGGCGTGAACAGGGGAGCCGGCGAGGGGGAGTGGCGCGCGGGAGTCGGCAGCCGAGTCGTTGTCGTCGTCGTCGAAGCACGGCGGCGTGACGTGGACGAGGGAACCGGTGAGGAGGAGGCGGAGCTGGGCACCGGAGGAGTCGGCTGGCGAGGCTTCGGTGGGGAACAACGATGTGGCGTGACCAGGGGAGCCGGCGAGAGGGAGTGGGGCGTCGAAGTTGGCAGCCGAGGCGGCGTCGTCGTCGGGGGCACGGTGGCGTGGTGTGGACGAGGGAACCGGTGCCGAGGAGGAGCGGGGAGTCGGCCAGTGAGGCGTCGTCGGGGCACGGTGGCATGGCGTGGTCAACGGGGCCGGCGGAGACGAGGAGGGACGCTGAGGTGAGCGGCAGGAGTTGGTGGAGCAGCCAGAAGAGAACCCCGGCGATCATGACAATAATGATGATAAAGAAAGAATATCCTCCGCTCCCGCTACCTCCCTCGATCGGTAGAGACGCTAAGCACCACAGATTCGATGATCTCAGTTTCTTGGTCTCGCTAGATGGCATGGAACTTTCTTTTTTACAGTTTATGCTGCCGCTCTTCGCAACCTCACTCCCTAGTAATAGTAGCACAATCCTACTCGAGGAGGA